>JASTWL010000751.1:0-85604 GCA_035220575.1 Temnothorax rugatulus | reverse complement strand
TTTACCGCGAAATCGCGCAAGATTCGACGATAGCGCCGCTTGTAGATGATGGCGATGCCGCCAACAAACGCTACGTGCAGCAGAGCGTGCAAATTTGAAAGATCGACAGGATGAATCGAGAGAAAGATGGTCGCATTCCAGAATAACGGGCAAATTACTCTAAACGAACTTCAAAAGATGATTCGAGATGTAATTGCGAATCATCCGCGAATAGATAAAACTACATCTGATCTCTGCGTCAGTTGCGCGTCATCGTCATGGCTAGTAATAAGCATCGGCTGAAAAACGGCTGCTGGTGGAGGAATTACACGCTCCTGCGAGAAGAAATTTTACGCGAAGACGCGTCATAGTGCGCGGATATGATGATCTGGCAGGCGATGTGGTCGAGATGCTCCATACACGCGATTCAACAGAGGCCACCACTACAACTCACCGTTATCGACGTTCTGGACAATCATGCTGGGCCGTACCGCTCAGGCCAAGAGCGGGAATCGAGGTACTACGGCGATTGCAAAAATAATTCCGAGACGGCGGAAGATGTCCGAAAAATCTGCAGACTTACAAGGGGAAGAATTTTACAACGCAAACCGTGCAGAAACTCTTGAAGAACCATAATATCAATCACTATTCGACCTATTCCGTAATGAAGGCATCGGTCGTCGAACGATTCAATCGCACGCTCAAGAACGATATGTTGAAAATGTTTACGCGCAATTGAATTACAAATGTATCGACTCGCTGCCGGTTCTCGTATCGATTACAAACGCGCGAAACATCGAACCCGGCATGCGACCCATCGATGTTACCCCCGCGATCGCCGACAAGCTCCTAACAACGGGGTACAGTCCACTAAAGATCGCTGCTCCCGCGCGATTCAAAGTGGGCGACTCGGGGTTTTTAAAAAACGCATTTTAGTGAGTAAATTCAAGACAATCTTCGAGAAAGGATATACGCCATTGGACCACGGAGGTTGTTTAAGATCGTCAAAGGCAGAAATACTAATCCCTTGACGTATCTACTGGAAGATTCCTGCGGAAACCTCGTCGCCCGGCTTCTAACGAATACGAGTTACATCGCGTGCTAATCCCGACGTGTATCTCGTTGAAAAAGTTTTGCGCAAGAGGGGGATGAGGTTTAGTAAAGTGGTTAGGATTTTGATAATTCGCACATTATGGATACACAAGAATAATGTATTGTACAAATTTGCAAATATAAAACAATTATACATACAAATGAGTCATTGGTTTCTAATTATCCCATGTAATTACAATATTATAAATATTTTCAAAATATCCAAAAAAGGATTTACTTATATCTATATATATATGTGTGTGTGATCTATATATATGTTTGTGTGTGTGGTTGGTATGTGTGTGTTGTGTAATATATACCATAATATATATAATATATATACACACACTATAATATATCTATATATTATATATCGATATTATAAATATATATATATATATAGCATGCGCACGCACGCACGCACGCACGCACGCACACACAGATATTGCAACAAATATACCTCATTCTCTATCCACTTTCTTTGACAGTCCATTCTTTCGTCATCCGCGAGTCCCGCGTGATAACTGAACGCCATAATGCCGCGTTTCCTCAAATGCGTGGCATAATCGTTGCAATCCTTGCGCGACAAACAATAAACGATGCCACAAGTGTCTTTAAATTTTGTCTCCATCAGATCCACAATTTGATTGCAACAATTTTTTCCCTTCTTCGCAATCACGCTGTATCTTAAATTTCTTCTATTACAACTCGACATAAACCTGAAGAATAAAAACCAAAAAGTTGACATATTGATATACATGTGAAACATGATGTATCGCATATATATTTTATATATTCAATACACACACACGCATTCATACATACATGCATGCATATACATACCACTTTGGATTAGTCATATCCAATTGATGCAAAATATCTGTTCTCACACGCGGTGTAGCTGTCGCAGTCAGAGCCATTATTGGCACTTAGGGATAATCGTCTCTGAGACATTTTAATTTCGTATAGTCTGGTCTGAAGTCGTGGCCCCATTCGCTGATGCAGTGAGCCTCGTCGATTACAAATCTCGCCAATAATTCCTTGTCGTACAAAGTGGTCAGAGTATTGCGGAATTTTGGCGAGGTAGAGATTTTCTCCGGTGTTACGTATAATATTTTGATAGCGGGTTCTTTTTTAGCGAGTTCTCTATACGTCGCTTGATTGTGCGTTGCAGAGCCGGATAAATGAGTCGCGTAAATCTGCAAATTTTAAACAAGGATGCATTGTGAAGAATGAAATCATGTATACGCTTCCCCGATAGTACACGCCTATATCCGACGATATGTTGCATAGCACAGTTTGTGTCGCATTGTTTTTATCTCACTGGTATACAACATGTAACGCGCACGTACGAGAAATACTTGTCGATCTCTTACCTCGAGTGAAGTGAGGTTTTTAATTTGGTCTAAAATAAGACTCTTCAATGGTGAGACAACAACTGTCAATCCAATGCTTAAAAGGGCAGGCAATTGATAGCAAAGGGACTTTCCACCTCCGGTCGGCATTAAGACGAAACAATCGAATCCCAAGAGTGTCGTATTAATAACTGGCAATTGATTTGGCCTAAACGTATGTAATGGAATGTCTGCCGAAATATCTATAATCAAGAAACATGTTTAATGCACGATGTTACATGTTTTCACAATTCTATCCACCAACACCAACACCACCACCACCACCACCACCACCACCACCACCACCACCACCACGACCATCATTATCGGGGTAATTTCAGAGTGTGTATAAATTATTTGAAATTGCTGGTAAAACAAATTTTGTGTACCTGTAGCATTTTGTACGAATGTCGATATGTCAAACTGTCAAATTCTCCACTGGTACCGTCGTTTTTATAATCGCCGGTAAATTTTCCATATTCTACGCTATTTTTATCGATTTTTGGCACTACTTCTTCGTCATTGTACGTCCTGTTTTGTGCCGCAATGTTAATCTGTCGTTGCCACTCTATATGATGGAATGGGAGATAAAAAATTGACATTATTTCCATTGACATTATCGGCATACATGTGTAAAAAGAAAACCAAGTTTTATCCTGGTTTTATATATCCATATATATATATATATAGATGTGTGTGTGTGTGTGGGATAGATATAGATATATGTGATGTACAACATGTAAATTCATACCTGTGCAATCCTCATTTGTATCTGTGTTATTACCGTCGTCGCTCGAAACCGACAACCGTCGTATTAATTGAGTTACAGTTTCTCCTGTCATTAACAACGACGACGACGACGTAGACGATGTAGCAGCAGCAGCTGGTTTTTCCGCCGCCGGACGATATTCTGACGATACATTCTTTCTCCCGATCCTTGTTCTCTGCCTTTTGTAATTTAATATCGTTCTTTGCAACCAAAAGTACCTTAGCTCGTGCATGTCGCTGCAGATCTTTCAATTTTTTGAATGAAATAGAATGAAAATTTGGAAATTGTTCCAGGACTGGTAGTGGGATCTGCTCGAACGCCGTACAAAATACTCGAGAACTTTACGTTCGAGTTCCTTCAAATCCTCGAGGATTCAAGCAATTTGTCCTCAGTAACCTACACAGAGTTGAGAAATAAAAACAATGGAATGAGTGAGATGAGATGTAAATAGATGGAATTGAAATATTTCACACGACAAACGCGCACACGTTACAACACGATTGTCGAGTCATGATGTGAAAAAAGTACTTACAGGTATTGCGGACGAGAGTGGTGGTTTGTGTCGAATTGATTCGATCCATGAACCCAATTGTTTATTTATACCGATATCTTTGAGATCTGATGCAATCAGATCGGCGGGGCCAGCCATATTTCTCGCGACACTCTCTCGTCGTTGTCGTCCTTGATGTCGTCAGGTTCTTCTTCTTCGGGACTCACGTCACGTGTTTCGTATTGCGTATCAGCGCCCGTATCGTCTATAGTACACGCAACGTATACTATACATTTATGTCCGCACATGCGCGTTGCGCGAATTCCATTTGTAGGTCTATCCTGCTGACGATAGGCTCCGCCACACAACGTTCCATTTATGACTTTATTACCTATAGGACGAATATAAATATGTATTATTTCAACTACAACGATAATTGTATTTTATTTCATTTTGAATTGTAATTTAAAATATCTGTATTTATATCTCAATTTATCTCTTCTTCCAAGATAATCGATGAGATGACATATAAGAGACTAGATAAAAATTGATATATGCGTTACTCTGAATATTCTCGAAAAATCGTCAAAGTTATTAGGAGAACTTTTTTTATCAGACAAAGTTGTAAGAGGTTGCGCGAACAAAATCTGATTCAAATATCGCGGGCTTTTTAATAAAGTAGTTACCTACTTTGTCAATGATCGGAAAGTGAGATTAATTACTTTATCCGAAAGGCGTGAAATTTGAATCAAACTTGGTTGCACCACTTCTTGCAACACCCTCCCCCTCCCCTTCTATAGAAACATGTTTTGCTAACAACACTGAGAATTTTTCAAAGATATTGCAAGATGTAAATCTTTCAACTGTCGCTTAATCTCTCATCTAATCTCTTCTCGCCGTTACACGCGGGAACCGTTCTCAACCTTTCGCCGTTGCTAAAGAGCTGTGCGGAAGTTCTTAACCGATCTCGCAGTTACACGCGGGAATCGTTCGTGACATTTTCGCCGTTGCTACGCGCTTGTGCGGGAATCGTCGCATAACCGCTTTTCGCCGTTACAACGCGGGAACCGTTCTCAACCTTTCGCCGTTGCCAAAGAGCTGTGCGGAAGTTCTTAACCGATTTCGCCGTTGCTAACGCTGTGCTGAAATCGTTCTACATTTTCACCTTTCGCCGTTGCTATACGTGGCGCGAAAGTTTTCAACCGATCTTGCCGTCGCTATACGCGGTGCGGGCATCGTTCATAAATTAAATTTTGACATTGCTAACGTTGTGCGGGAAGCACATACACATTGTCGTCGTGACCGCGAGGTACGTGGAAGCTCACGATCATCGTGTCGTCACCGTTCCAGAACATTTCTACCGTGAAGAACAGTGCGGAAGTTCTTAGCGAACATTTTAGTGCCGTTATCAAGTGCGGTGCGGTACAGTAATAACATTTATTCGTCATCGCCGCGGGCTGTGCGGAATTCTCGCCATCGCCGCGCCGACAGACATTTTCAAGATGCATACGCGCGCACAACTAGAAAAGCTTACGCTGCCGCAGCTGCGCGAAGAGTTACGTCAGCTAGGATTTCAAAATGCACCGGACGACCACGATCGTTGCATGGATTTACTTATTGATTTAAGCCTAAGGAAAACGCGGTCAGTGGCGTTTGAGATACCCAGTGGTTCTCCACATTTGAACGTATCGAACACAGCCATCAGGGAAGCGCTGATCAGACACGGGGTCCCGGAACCGCTAGTGGATTGGGTAATGAGTATGCTGGCGGAGAGGCATCTAACGGTCACGCACAACGACACTATCATTAGTGGCAAACCGGGCAAGGGGTGCCCGCAAGGAGGGGTTCTATCTCCCTTGCTGTGGTGCCTCGTAGTCAATGACCTTCTGATGAAACTACAAAGAAAAGGTTTCCTGACCTATGGGTATGCGGACGACATAGCCATAGTGATCACAGGATCCTTTCTAAAGATTTTAAGGTATCGAATGAACGATGCCTTAAAAATCGTACAAAAGTGGTGCGAGGCCAAAGGTCTGATGGTTAATCCATCAAAAACCAATGTAATGGTCTTCATCAGGAAATACAAACCAGAACCCATTGAGCCTTTTAAACTCTGGGGAAAGGTTATCCCGTTCACAACATCAGTTAAGTATTTGGGCCTGTTTATAGACACCAAACTTAGCTGGAAAATACACCTTGCAGAAAGCAGGAAGAAAATCTACTCGTGTATGTGGATGTGTAGAAGAGCTATGAGCAAGTCTTGGGGCATCAAAGCTAGTATAGCATTATGGCTATACAGGGCGGTGCTGTTGCCGAGGCTACTCTATGCGTCTGTGATCTGGTGGCCCAAGGCGAAGAAAGTGGAGGCAAAGAACCTGCTGAAAAGCCTACAAGGGAGTTACCTAAGGGCTGCAGTAGGGGCTATAAAGGCTACACCCACGGAGGCGCTAGAAATTGCACTCTGTATACCTCCACTGGACCTTGCCGTGGAACATGCAGCCAGGAACACAGCATACAGACTAAAGTGTCAGGGAGAATGGAGAAATACAGGTCTGGGACACACAAGGCTCGGCCTACTCCAGAAAAACCCTTTCACTCTAAAACAGGATAGAATTCTAAGGAAATACCAGTTGGTAAAATGTTTTACGATACGAATACCAACCAGAAAAGAATGGACGGACCAGAAGGGAGTCAGGGATCCCAATGTGGATCTATGGTTCACCGACGGGTCGGGCATCAACAACTGCTTTGGAGCAGGATTTTATGGGCCGAAAGGATGACCACAGGGAGAGTATTCCTGTGGGAAGCCACTCAACAGTATTTACTGCTGAGATACTGGCTATCCTGAGGTGCACGGAACACCTCCTTAGTAACAACACGAGGGGAAGGAAGATAAATATCTGCTCAGACAGCAGAGCAGCTATACTGGCGCTAGCAAAAACAACCACCGAATCAGCATTGGTTTGGGATTGCATGCTGGCGCTAGAGAGACTAAGTGGACTAAATAAAATCACCTTGGTATGGGTACCTGGGCATCAAGGAATACCCGGAAACGAAACCGCAGACTTACTAGCTAAGAAAGGAGCAAACGAAGCACCATCTGACCAGGTAGCGGGAATACCCTTCGCAGTAGGAAAAGAAATCATCAAAAGCTGCCTGAAAAGGGAGCACTTGTCCAGGTGGGAGAAATTAGAAACCTGCCGCCAGGCCAAGACTTGGATGAAAAACAGCAGTCCAGGAAGAGCTAAAGAATTACTGGAGCTGACTAAACAAAAACTGAGAATGGCGGTGGGGCTGCTCACTGGCCACTCCGCCTTACTCAGAGCCCATTTATTCAATCTCGGACTCGCGGAACGAAAAGAGTGCCGCCTATGTGGGGACGAGAAAGAAGACAACGTGCATATACTGTGCCATTGTCCGGCACTTGTGTGCAAAAGATACAAAACTTGGGGACAAACGTACCTAAGTCCCCAGGATCTGGCAAGTGCTAGGGTTATAGACTTAATAAACCTGGTACAAGGCTCAGGGCTGATCCTATAGACCTAGCAAATAAAAGAGTGGGGAGGCACAAAGGATCAGTAAGATCTAGGTACCGTCAGGGGCCCTAGTGGAACCACCCACTTGTCTATTGCTACTACTACTACTATTTATTAGGGCTAACCTAATGAGGTCCCGATCATTATTTATTAGGGATGCCATAAGAAAGGTTTTCTTATTTTTGTCTAATAAGGCCTTTGTAAGGATTTGATAAGGATGTTTTAACTTCATAAATACTTATTTATTAGGGCTAACCTGATGAGGTTCCGTTCATTATTTATTAGGGATGCCATAAGAAAGGTTTCCTTATTTTTGTCTAGTAAGGCCCTTGTAACGATTTGATAAGGATGTTTCAACTTCATAAATACTTACTTATTAGGGCTAACCGGATGAGGTCCCGATCATTATTTATTAGGGATGCCATAAGAAAGGTTTTCTTATTTTTGTCTAATGAGACCCTTGTAAGGATTTGATAAGAATGTTTTAACTTTATAAATATACTTTTTTCATAAATATATTTACGAATACAAAATTTCATAATGAGCCGGCACTGGTTTCTGACATTCACCCGACATTAAGAAATATTATATAATATATTCAATTCAAAATTTTATTACTTTTTTTAAACTGAACTTGTTTCTTAAGATGATTTTTGAAAAATTATATATTTGCGCTGGTTATGACATATGTAGACTATATGTAACACTTACATCAAATTAAGAAGTAGTCTACCACGTAAGGCAGTTGGCTCACGATCCAGAGGTCCCGAGGTCCCGAGTTCGAATCCCACCAAGGCAAGGTCGGTAAATGACGCGTCGGTAGCGACGCTACATAAGGTCTTCCGCCGCACTTCGAGCTGTTTGGATCCAAAATGGCGACCACAACGCTCAGCTGATCGAAGGTCCACAGATAGACGCGACGACAGATACGTCGCGTCTATCTACAGACCTTGAGCTAATCAGCCAAAAAATATAATGTTTGATTTTTAGATAAATGTTAATGTTTAGGCGTTAAGTTAAAAGTTAAGTTAAGTTAAAAACAAAAATAAATAATACTTGGTCGAAATTAGAAAAATAAACAGATGCATTCTCAAATATATTAACTAATTTTATTACTAACTCTTAATTATAAACATTGAGTGTTTAAAATAATTAGACTAGAAATTAAATTTTCCAATAATCTTATATTTTTATTAATAAACATGTAATTATAATAATTAAAATAATAACTCAAATAATACATTTTAAATGGACTTTAACTGGTGTATCGTTGTTATCGATTTTAAGTTTCGACGATTTATGTTTCCCGCTCTTTACGCATTGTAAAGTCGACTTGGCTACGATCTGATTCGTTGCGGTTCACGAGGGCGCTCAGTTAGTTGCGAAGAATCGATTAGTCGATCGATGAAGACCAGATTCACGGTGCCACGCCCGAGTGAAGCGACACGATATTCACAGTTAATAAAGGCAATCAGTATTACATACGACTGAGTTTTTATTTCGGAAGTAAGCAGGTGCTGTGAGAACACACAGTTCCTCGGCGAACGAGCAGAATCAAATACACAAGAGCTCGTCATAACAACTGGCGATTAAAATATTGCAAAAAAAATCGAACCATACTTGTTTTCGTTGCTTGTCTTTGGGAAACCGAAACATACGAAACCCATTTTCACTGCGATTTTTGCAATGTTTTGCACAGCAGCCTACTATTGCAGCTTTTCTTCTTTCCGACGAGACACGTGTCCGTACAGTGCCGTACACCATCAGCGCGAATGGCGAATTACGCACACAGTAACAACTATTGTACGACGTGCATTAATACACAGTCACTGGATCCAAAATGGCGGCCGTCGAAAGACCTTATGTAGCGTCGCTACCGACGCGTCATTTACCGACCTTGCCCCAAGGTAAGTGTGTTTTTCAAATACGAGAAAATATTTATAATCATAGACTACATCTTAAGAAACAAATTTAGTTAAAAAATAGTAATAAAATTTCGAAATAAATAATTTTTTTTATGTTAAGAAAGCATGAATTGTAATTCTGGTCGAAATAAGGCCTTTTTATCAGGGCCTGAAAAACTTTTCTTATAAGGGCCTTATATAAACAATTTGTTACATGCCATATAAGGGTCTTATCATTTTGCCCTACAAGGCCCTGATTTATATTCAGGCCAACTAGTTGGGCCCTTATTAGAGCCTTATGAACATTTCTACACGGGCAGTATCATTAGATAGCTTTGTGCTTTCTTAAGACTCATGTTGTTGGATAGGGTCATCTACAAAGCCTGTATTGTCGATGACAAGAATATTGTCATCTTCACATTTTTGTACATTTTTACACTCACCTTCACTTATTGGTACTGGCTTCAAGCACTGTATATCTTCAGTA
Organism: Temnothorax rugatulus; assembly: GCA_035220575.1. Lineage (NCBI taxonomy): Eukaryota > Metazoa > Arthropoda > Insecta > Hymenoptera > Formicidae > Temnothorax > Temnothorax rugatulus. Next base: position 75,953 of record JASTWL010000751.1, on the reverse strand, counting down.
CTGATCTTCGAATCTATGTCGGGCAGTAATTTTACTAAGCCCTGACAATTGATAGATTCGTCGCCAGTATCATTAGATATCTTTGTGTTTTCTTCACCAGCCAATTTCTGCAATATCTGCCTCCTGCACGATATTAATAAAATGTTATGTTACAAAATAGTTTTGCAAATGTATATAAAACATATCATATTTATCATACAAATGACAGTAATCTCTAAATATATTTATAAAAGTCTTGAGTTTGAGCAGTTCTTTGCTTATTATATATTTATTATACAAATGTACTACATCATTTCAATTCTAAATGGTACTACGCTTGTAGCATTTTGTATTATTTATAAAAAAAAGCATTTGCTTCTGAATAAATTTTTTAGACAATACGAACTAGCCAACTTGAGTAACCAGAGAACTCGACTAGCCACGGCGATAAACGCCTGTGGTATTTTTGTTATAACAAACTAGCCTACACACGCACCTCTGGTAATTACTCAAGACTAACCAGTCCACGACGCCTCTGGTATTTTCTTAAAACTAGCCAGCTTACGATTTACGCCTCTCGTATTTATACTTATACTTTGCGATTAAAAAATATATGTTGTCCATTTTTAAGTAAAAAATTGTCCAATTTTAAGTAAAATGAAAATAAGCAAAGGTCTGCATGTTATCTTTCGAAGCATATTATTTATAATATTATGGATATTTTATATACATTTTGCAGGTATAATGTTATCCTACAATATTTTATACAATGTGTCCCAAAAGTCCCGGAACGATAAAATATCTCGAAAATAAAACATCATCTTGAAAAATGTTTCAAACAAATAGTACAGGCGAGATACAATTTGACCCGGAAAAAATAGCACCACGCACGTTTTTAGGTACAGAAAAATATACTGAATAACATCTAAAATCCACCAAAATCGCCTTTGCCGTTCTGTTTTTTTTTTTTTTTTTTTAACAAAATACACGTGAAAATGTAAACAAATAATTTTTTCTCAAAAACTATTAGGAATATCGAAAAGACTCAAGAGATCAAAGTTGTACATCTGATCAAGATCTACAAAACGTACTTTATCATTTTTTTCTTAAAATTTATAGTTTTCGAGATATTTACAAAAAACTGTGATTAGTCAAAGGAATGAATTATGCAATGTATACGCGTTAATTACTATCTATATTGTTTTAATTTTTATCAGTGCTATAACCATTTTTTGTGCATTGCTGTAACAATTTGTAACGGTCGCGTTTTCTTGCTCGGAATTCGCTCGCCAGGCCAGGGTGAGAAAACGTGGAGACACTGGTTGGTTTTACAAAAGCTCTTTATTCTATACTATTCACAATACATTTTGATGGAGGGTGTGAGTGTAGGTGCGTGTGTGTGTGTGTTGCTCTGCTGAGCCGCTGTGTACGTGTGAAGGTTGATTCGCGGACAAGTACGGAGGCACGATTGCCTGACGGATTCGCGGACAGGTACGGAGGCACGATTGCCTGACGGATTCGCGGATAAGTACGGAGGCACGGTTGCCTGACGGATTCGCGGACGAGAACGGAGGCACGGTTGCCTGACGGATTCGCGGACGAGAACGGAGGCACGGTTGCCTGACGGATTCGCGGACAAGTACGGAGGCGCGGTTGCCTGACGGAGGCGCGGCTTATCGCTAATAGACAGGGCGGTCAGGAGCTCAGTCGGGGGCGCCCGACTGAGCGGCCCGTACACCGGGGGCACCCGGCTTGAAGACGGGGGCGCCCGTTCTCTGTACGGAGGACAAGGTTGGGGGCACCCAACCTAGAGAGCGGTCTCGGAGAGTGGTCGTGACAGGAACAGGAGTCGGATAGGACTGGTGACTCGAGCCGGCTCGAGTCCCCTATTTATACCCCGAGTAGAAGTGGTGGGGGCTGCCCCACCACTCGGGCATCGGACCACGTGCCTCGTGGCGCTGGGCGCGTGCTAGACGGTTGTCAGGGCCGTAGCGTTAGTGACGAATACACGTATCGTCACATCACCCCCCCCCCCCCCGCTTGGAGAGGAAATATACAGGTATATTTACACAGGTATCGGTTTACTGTCTACTTTATTTTCTCACCTCACAAATTGGCTTACAAACTAGCGGCGCTGGCACGACGTTAAGACGCCCCGTGGGTCGAATCGCAGGACCCATCGGTCGTTACCGACCCGGGCGCGGTACTTGCGGTTGCGGACCATGGCGGAGCGTGGTACCGCGACTCTTTCGCCGGTGGGTAGCGGGATCCAGATGCGATCGTCCAGGGGGGAGGTGGCGGACATTCACCCCAGCGGGGTGGACCGGGGCGGCCAGGGGCCTGAATAGGGTGGTCGGGCCGCGGTCAGAGAGGGGCGACCCGGCGTGGCGGCGGCGCAGGCTGGCGTGTCGACCCTCGTCGTGGTGGCGATCCCTCGTGCTCCGACGGCAGGGTGCAGGGGCAGGGGAGGGACCGGGGGCGTCGGGGCCGTTGATCGTGGGACTTGGTGGCTGTGGAGGGCCGGTGATGGTCTGCCTGGGGGCCGGTGGACGTCTCGTGGCGGTTCCCCCGAACGTGGAGGGCCCTTGGTCGCCGGGACCGTTGCTCGTGGTGCCGGGCGGTTGGACGTGTCCGGAGGCAGCCCGGCCGGGGGTCGGTTGGTGTCCCGTGGGCGTTCGGCAGGCCGTAGGTTCGCCCTTACTCGGGAGGCCGGAGGGCGCCTGGCCGGCCGTTGTAGCACCGGCTCGATGAAGATAGCGGCGCGGCGGCGGTTCTCGGCGTCGCCCCGTTGAATTCGGGTCCCCACACTGGGGGCCCGGCGGCGCGGGACTTCCCCTGGGCTGGTAGTCGGCCCTGCATCAAGCGGCTCCTCCCACAGGTCGTCGATATCACTGATGTCGCCGAAAAGTTCTTCTAGCAAGTTCTTTGCACGTCGATCCATGTTGACGGACTCGTGATACTAGAGCAACTGGAAAATCTTGCGCGTCGCGGGCTTATATACCGGTAGCGGGCGCCTTCTCTTCGTTCTTTTTGCGAGTTTTTCTCGGCTTAGGAATGCGGTCGTCATTTTCCCCGAAAACGGTCCGGGCGCGGTTACCGTGACTTTGTGTTTGTAAACACGCGGCGCTCTCGCTTTCGCTCTCGCAATCCTGGTCCCGAGAACTCCTAAGAACCGAAACGCGAGGCTCCGGCGCGTTCTTCAAATCTTGGACGTGCACATGTCGGTGCCATCGTCCCCGGGGGTCGCGTAAGTCGACTATAACGGGCGAGATGATTCTTCTGACCTCGAGGGGTCCGGTGTAGCGGGGGGCTAACTTGGCGTTAAAGCCCGTAGCCTTCTTTGAGAGCGGGTATTCTCTTTTCCAGACAAGGTCCCCGACGCGGGGTCTCCAATCCCGTCGCCGCAGGTTGTAGTGGGCCTCCTGTCGTTGAAACGCTCGGGCCATGTTGACCCGTACTACCTCGTAGGCTTCCTCGAGCCGGCGCACAGTGGGAAGACAACTCATGTTTTTGGACAAAAATCTGCCTACAACACAAAACTTAACCGATTGAAATGAATTTTTTTTTTAAATACTCGTGAATATTTGTACTTTCTCGTGGTACTGCTTAAAATATAATAATTTCTATTATAACATTTAAAAAAACATGTCAAAGTTAACCTTTTGCTTACTCGTAAAGGAAGCTTTGTATCTGTGAAAAACAATTAAGAAATCGGTATGTTATTATTACGTGTGCGTACTGCGCTCAGTGCAGTTAGTGCAGTTAGCCGCTTCAGCGCGCTGTCAGTTAGTTAAATAAATAATAACCTAGAAATAGTGACAATCGTGAACGTCGCCGTGTGATAGTGATAGTGTATAATATACGTGTGTGTGCTGCGTGCAGTGCAGACAGTGCGTTCAGCGCGCTGTCACAGTCAATCTTAACCTATCATCAAGAGACACGGTAGTGACAACCAAATACGCGTGGAGCGAGACCGACCGTTACTACGTTTACGCGAGCGTTACTTCTGTAGTAACTTACGATAATTTACTCCGCGTAAACGAGTGATGAATTATCGTAAGTTACTACAGAAGTAACGCTCGCGTAAACGTAGTATACGTGACTCTTTGTCACGTACGCGATTCAAGGTAATTGTTTTATATTACATGTAATTATCCTATAATATATATCATATCGCGTCAAGTACACGCGAAGCGAGACCGCACCGTGACTCTTTTATACGTGACTAAGTACATGTGACAGAAATTATAATAGTTGTTTACGTGAGTATTACTTCTGTAACAACTTATACGATATCATCGTAGTTACTATAAAATCTCTCGTTTACGCGGAGAAATTATCGTATTATAAGTTACTACAGAAGTAACGCTCGCGTAAACATAGGTTAGGTTACCGGTTTTTTACAAAATTTTACATAAAACGCGAGATTCACTTATGTATGCAAGTTTAACGCTTATTGAGTTAATGTGTAATAATTTTCCTATTAATGTAAAAATTAACACGATGTTATATGTCCGGTTTATACATATTATATGTGATTTCTGCTCAGTGCTCTGAATGTCATCTAGTTATACATATCAGGAATTTTCGATGGGCTTCTTCAGAAGATAGGATACGAAGAAAATCCTAATGATGACGATATCACAAAGATGTTAAGGCTAGATGTCACGAAATGGGCATGTACCGTCGGTCACGCGGAATGGAAGAGAAAAGCCGCCGTTAAATTGAGCGAACATCTCACAAGTCCTGATACTCACAAGAGTCACAAGTAATTTCTTACGATCTTCTTATGATCCCGATTATCTCATAATTTGTGTTTTTGTACGTGTATTTGATGCTTTGATATAGATGGAACGTGAAACAAGTAGAAACTTGCACATTGGTTTCTCATAGTTTTTTAAGTGTGCAAGTAGAAACCTGCACATTGCTTCCTTATAGTTTTTAAGTGTGCAAGTAGAAACCTTCGCTCACAAAGCTCCTCTATGAGGAAGCTTGTATTTTATTCAATATATAATTATTAGTATTTATTTGTTTTGGCTTCCTCATAGAGGAAGCTTTGTGAGCGAAGGTTTCTACTTGCACACTTAAAAACCATAAGGAAGCAATGTGTAGGTTTCTACTTGCACATTTAAAAACTATGAGGAAGCAATGTGCAAGTTTCTACTTGCACACTTAAAAACTATGAGAAAGCAATGTGCAAGTTTCTACTTGCACACTTTTTTTTTATTGTGATAAGCTTTATTGCGACTAATATTTGTTATACTAATATCTGTTATACTATTACAAAATAATGTGCAAGTTTCTACTTGCACACTTAAAATATTTCAAAATTTCAAGCCCAATATTTCAAAATTTGCAAAAGTTATAGCAACGGACATTTCTAAAAAAATTCAAAAATTTTTTTAAAAAGAACCCCTTTACCGATCATCACCAAATGCAATACCAACCTTCCTTGAATGATACTCTATCGATTTAAAAAAAATTAAGCCCGATATCTCAATATTTGCGGAAGTTAGAGCAACCACGGACATTTCTAAAAAAATTCAAAATTTTTTTAAAAAAGAACCCCTTTACCGATCATCGCCAAATTCTATACCAACCTTCCTTGAATGATACTCTATCGATTAAAAAAAAAAAAAAAAAACAGCCCGATATCTCAATATTTGCGGAAGTTATAGAAATTTCGGTAAATTTGGCACACACACACATACACACACACACACACACAATCACACACGCACACACACACACACACACACACACATACACACACATACATACATACAGACATTTTTTAAAATTGCAATTTTTCGACGTTTTAGAACATTCTGAACACATTCAGAAAAACAAAAAAAAATTTTTTTTTTACGAAAACAAAGATTCCTCTATGAGGAAGCAAAAACAACTTTTTTCCATGCCTGTGTCTATACGCGCGTGCGTGTTTGTGTATACACCGATATCTCGAGAAAAGTTTAACCGATTTTGATGATTCAAACAGCATTCTTTTTGTTATTCTTTCGGGAGTAGAATAACAAGTAAAAAAGAACATTTTTTATCGGTCGATGCGTTTTTGTTTTATAAAGAAATTTCTGAATATTGTTCTTTTCTTCTACCTTATAAAAATTGACTATTTTGTTTTATTATACAAATATATTTTTTGCTTTACAGTTTTAGTTCCATGAGATTTTTGTATTTATTTGTGTTATATCATTTATAGTTTTGTAATTAATATGGAATACAAAATAAAAAATTTTGATTTATGTCAGATGCTGTGGAATAGCAATGCAAAGTCCATGTATGACAAAGTAGATTTTATTTTAGTTAAAATAAAAAGTAAGTCCTCTTTCGATGAAAATCAGATAAAGATTATAAAAAAGAAATTGCTCAATACTTTTATTCCCGATTATAATAGAAAATGGCAAAGTGTCAAAAGGGTAAAATCTGTTTTTTTAAAGAAGTACGAAAAATTCTTAGAAACGGAATTCACGGTAAATGTTTTTGAAAATCTACAAAATACTAATTGTTCATCTATTCAATCACAAAGAGGCCGACCACGATTATCATTTCAAGATGGATCCGAAAAGACCAAAAAGAGGCGCATCCAAGAGCTAGCTTTAACTTGCACAAAAGAAGAATTATCCAAAGCACTTGAGATTACAGTCAGTCATTCCGATAGCGAATCTGAAATAGAAGTTTCGAGCGAAGATAATAAGAAAAAGTTTGATAAAATTTTAGCAATGTATATTGATTTAGATTTAACGAAAAGAAAGTATGAGAAGCTAAGAACATATAATAAAGAAATAAGTGGCAATGATTCATATCCTCCATATCGTCTGATTACGGAAGCAAAGAAGACTTGCTATCCATATGATGGTGAACATATAGAATCGTCAGATGTAGGAGCAAGTGTCCATTTTATATCCTTGTTGGGACATACAGTTAAGCGAATATTATTACAATTTGAAAAGGATGATCTTGCCAAAATCTCTGGTAAAAAGTTAGTGCTCATGGGAAAGTGGGGTATGGATGAAGCCCATGCGAATCAAATGACCAGACAAAAATGGTCAATGCAGACAATCGACGTTCGTAACGATGATTTGAGTAACAACGACAATGCTGCAAAAAATGAATCTGATGGCAAAACTGATGAAGATGATTCGAGTGAAGAAGATTCTACGAATATTAATAACAGTGTTTCTAAAAGTAAAGAAAAAACGAGCTATGACAACATCAATGACTCTGATAAAGCATTTTTCTTGATTTCCTTCGTCCCTCTCCAACTAAAAGCAGACGACAATATTATTTGGACAAACGAAACACCTTCGTCTGTTCATTTTTGTAGGACAATTAAGTTTCAATTTCTTAAAGAAACTGATTCTCTTGTCAGAAAAGAGTTCGAATTTTATACGAATCTGTTGAATAAAGTTCATACTTATTCTATTGATGTGAATGAAATGATATTTAATATCAGTTTCAACTTAAAATGTACGATGGTAGATGGAAAGATAAGCAATGTTTTAACAGGTCAGAAAGCATCTTCCTGCTGCAACATATGTGGAGTTGGACCAAAATTTGTTAATAATTTAACGTATGTCGCAAGTTTGCCATGCAATGAGGCACACTATAAATTTGGTCTTTCTACACTACATATGTGGATCCGCATTTTGGAATATTTGTTACACGTTGCTTACAATCAGGACTTCAAAAAGTTTTACGCAAGAACGAAGGATGAAAAAGAAATGAAAAAGTTAAGAAAGCGACAAATTCAAAGAGACCTTCAGTCCAAACTGTCATTAACAGTCGATGTCGTAAAGCAGGGTTACGGGACAACGAACACTGGGAACGTGGCTCGTTCATTCATGGAAAAAGCTGAATCGGTTGCCGAAATAACGGGTTTGGATAAAGCCTTGGTTACAAGATTTCATAATATTCTACAAGTTATAACTTGTGGAAAGATGGTTAATTGTGTAAAATTTAAAAGTTACTGCTTAGACACTGCCCAGCTATGTATAGATCTTTACCCATGGTATAAATTACCACCATCAGTGCATAAGCTACTGATACATGGAAGCGAAATAATTAAATCGTTTGAGCTACCGATTGGTTTTTACTCAGAAGAGTCACAAGAGGGAAGTAATAAAATTTTTCGAAAAGCTAGAGCTAACAACAGTAGAATGTGTGATAGAAGATTAACAAACATCGATATAATGCAGTACCTTTTGCTTCATTCTGACCCTTTAGTGAGTAGTTACAGAATAAAACAAATTAAGAAAGCAAAACCATTGTCAAAAGTAGCTGAGAGTATGATAGTGTCCAATGAGTAATGTGGATTGAAAAACGGCCCTTTTAAGGACCTCATGATATGCAAAATCCAATCGAGCAACCTCCTCGCGGTGCATATCGGATAACGCCAATGCCGACGGTACTTATTCAATTAAAAACATTAAAAACGGCGATGCGAGTCAGCGCGGAACGTGGAGCGCAATAAAGTTTAGGCATGTATTTACATATAACGAACGTTTCGGCTCCTCATTTGAGCCATCTTCAGCGTTTATTAATAAAATAAAACTATTCCTGCGGAGATCAAAGCAGCAAACTCCCTTCCTGGAGAGATGTCATGGCAACAAAGCAAATAAATCCAGTTGCGGTGGACATTCCACTAAAATCGAAAAAACTATAAGTTTATCGTTACAGAAAGGAAAAAGGAGAAAGCTCACCTTAAGCTCCGCAGTAGTCGAGACAAGTACAAAATAAAAAAGTCGCAGCAATACAATGTAAAACCGGAGAGTAGCACATCTCGGAGATAAAGTAAGAACATTGCAGTCAACGTAACGTTAGAGTCGAAATGAAAGAAGGTCGCAATGTATGTAGATCGGAGCCGTTATCGTAAACAATGTATACGGCCAAGGAAGGAAACCGAAAGCTAAACATTGCTTACGATAGGCAAGTAAGCGTGGTGAAGAAAATCGGTATCCGATTGGAGGTTTAAGCCGAGGCGTTGTTGGCTAATGTATAGAACCTCCGAAACGAGTCGCTTATGATAAAATCTTTCGTGATCCAAGATCTCAACGTTATCCCAATTAAAGTCGTGATTATTTTGAGTTCTATGATCAGTAATCACAGAGTGGGAGGAACTATTTCTATTGATGTGGAGTCGATGTTCGGAAATTCTGGTTTTTAATTGTCTACCAGTTTGTCCCACATATGTTGCGTCACAATCCCGGCAACAAATCCTGTAGACCACATTACTCGTTGAGAAACGCGGAAGGGCATCCTTCTGAACTTTGATAAATTTGTTCAATTTATTAATACTGTAGTATGATAAATGAGTGTCTGATTGCCTAAAAATATTTTTAAATTTGATAGAAAGTGACGGAAAATAAGGAATGGTAAACCATTTTTTAAAAGCGGCGTCGTCTAAAGTATCATTCGAAATTTGTTTTTTTGTTTGTTTGAAAAGACTTTTTAGACGTTCATGAATTGTGTTGAAAATGAGGTCAAGAGGATAATCATTGTTCAAAAGGATGCCAACCACAAATCTCAGATTTTTTTCGTGAAACCTTGGATGAGAAAGCAAAAAGGCTCGGTCGATAAGTCCCATAATGGTACCACGCTTTTGAGACGAGGGGTGACAAGAATTAAAGTTCAAATAACGCCCCGAAAAGGTGGGCTTATGATACCAATCAAATTCGATAAGACCATTGTTGTTGATAATGGTGGTATCTAAAAAATTGAGTTTGCTGTTACCTCCTCTATTCTGTTACCGACCTCTATAGTAAACTGCAAACGTGGATGGAAAGAATTGAAAGTTTGTAAAGTAAAATCAGCCATATCGGAAGGAATGGCCATCGCGATGTCATCCACGTATCTATAAAAGAACGGTAGGGAGAAACAAAGAATTCTAATAGCCCTCGTCTCAATATCCTGTAAAACTAAGTCGGCAAGATCGGGAGACAAAGGAGAGCCCATGGGAGAACCAAAATTCTGTTTATAAATATTATTGTGAAATCTGAAAAACGTAGAATCTAGAATAAGTCGTACCGCGAGAACGAATTCATCCTTGGGAATATCGCAATTTTTTGAGATATGTTCCCATCTGTTGCAAATACTGTCTATCGCTAGATCAGTAGGGACGTTAGTAAAAAGTGAAATCACGTCAAGGGAAACAAGAATATAATTGTCATCCAAAGATGAACCGTTCAAACAATTAACAAGTTGAAAACTGTCTTTAATGTGGCTACTGGCTTTAGGAATACTAGAAGAAATTATGTTGTGTAAAAATCTGGCTAAGTTATGTAAAGGTCCATCAATTGACGAAACTATTATTCTTAACGGATGGTTTTGTTTGTGAATCTTAGGAAGTCCATAGGCTCTCGGAAGTACTCCATCGCTAACATAGAGAAACTTATAAGTAGCGGGGGTGATGTATTTCAAATTCTTCCATCTAGTAAGCAATGTTCTCGTATTTCTCGTAAGAGAGAGGATGGGATCTTTTTTGATTCTAGTGTAAGTATCCGTATCTGAAAGTAGTAATTCCATCTTATTTATGTAATCGGAAGAGTTCATGGCAACAGTTATGTTTCCTTTGTCGGCTCTGGTAAGAAGAATGTCAGGATTGTTATGGAGAAAGACTTTGGTTCGTGAGAGTTTATTGCAAATGACTTTGTCTAAGTAGGAAGAAGAAAAACTAGAGACTGAGTTTATCTCATTGATGATGGGGATAGAGCGATTTCTAATATATGTTTGTGTGGGAGCAGGAAGGCATTTGATATTATTTTCTATGCTTTTAATGAACTCAAATAAAATTTTTTGTTTATTATGAAAAGGAAGTGAAAAATTGTCGCCCAACTGTAAAAGATGTATAATGTCAGGAGGGAAATCGGTGGAAGAAAGATTAACAAACCAATTATTTCTTATGGAATTAAGGGAGGACTGTGTTGTGGTGTTAGGAAAGGAATGAGGAGAGAGAAAGATCTCATGAGGTTGTGCATTGTAAGGTAAAGGTACGGAAGAAAAAGTGAAAATATTATTGGTAGTTTGATTATTAATTGTGTGGTTAATTTGAGAGAAATTGCGAGTTGAAGTGGAGTCTGCGTAAAAATAATGAACCGGTTTGATCTGCTTAATTTTTTCTTTCATCTGTTTGTCGAGTAACCATGACATTTTCCTGGTAATAGAGTTATGATTGGAGGACTCGAAACGAAGTAAGGATCTGTTTTGTCTAAGGAAAAATGAGTTATAAGTATGGAAAGGTAAACATTGAGAAACACTGCGCACTGTCCGGAAAATTTGTGTGCGGAGATATTCGATTTGTCGACAAGTATCATTTAACTCTAAGCGTAGTATTTTCCGAACGAAGGAACGGATATTAAGATTAAATTTGGCGGCAATTCTAGAATCGTGAAAAAATAAAATTTTATTAATAAACGCTGAAGATGGCTCAAATGAGGAGCCGAAACGTTCGTTATATGTAAATACATGCCTAAACTTTATTGCGCTCCCCGTTCCGCGCTGACTCGCATCGCCGTTTTTAATGTTGACATTTTCACGAGTCTCAATACTTTATTTATTCAATTAAATTTAATTCCTAAGTAATACGTGGTTACAACATTTACGTACATCTTTTGTATATTTTAAGTGCATAAGTATTTACAACTATTGCATATTGTTCTTGAATTATTACATACTAGTTGTACAACGTATTTGAAAACATAGTTATAAATTTTTTATTGTCTACAAAGAAAGATTTTTACTTCCGTTATCGTTCGACAACGAAAATCGATTTTTTTCATAAAAAAGTTTTTTCTTTTAGAATAATACTCAAAGACGCCTGAAAATTTAACTTGTTGGTGTTCTTGAATAGCTTAATAATAATAAAAATTTTTATTATGTTTCATAAATTACTTTTTGAGATATAACCAGAAAAAAATGACATTTTCGTAAATAACAAAAAAAGTGTGCAAGTTTCTACTTGCACACTTAAAAACTATGAGGAAGCAATGTGCAAGTTTCTACTTGCACACTTTTTTTTATTGTAATAAGCTTTATTGCGACTAATATCTGTTATACTAATATCTGTTATTACAAAACAATGTGCAAGTTTCTACTTGCACACTTAAAAGCTATGAGGAAGCAATGTGCAAGTTTCTACTTGCACACTTTTTTATTATCCTAAAACATCATTTTTTGAAGTCTCAATTATTGAGACTTGAGATGTTCTAACTGTCCCCCTTAGAAAAAGAGAAAAATTAAAAAAAAGATTGTTCAAAATAAGGGAGAGAGAGAGAGAGAGAGAGAGAGAGAGAGAGAGAGAGAGAGAGAGAGAGAGAGAGAGAGAGAATAAGGTATTTATAAAATTTCGGAGAATTCGTACATACATAGAAACTTTATAAAACTGGATCTAATCAACTAAATCTTAAATAATTATATATGAAATAGGGATAGAAAAGACTGAAGAATATAATAGAATTAGAAAAGTTGCCAATAATTAATACTAAATTGTCAAAACAAATAGCCCAATATTTCAAAATTTGCGCAAGTTAGAGCAACTGCAGACATTTCTAAAAAAATTGAAAATTTTTTAAAAAAGAACACCTTTATCGATCATCGCCAAATTCAATACCAACCTTTCTTGAATAATGCTCTGTCGATTGTAAAAAAAAAAAAAAAACAGCCCGATATCTCAATATTTGCGAAAGTTAGAGCAACAACGGACATTTCTAAAAAAATTTAAAAATTTTTTTTAAAAAAGAACCCTTTTAACGATCATCGCCAAATTCAATATCAACCTTCCTTGAATGATACTCTATCGATTAAAAAAAAACAGCCCGATATCTCAAAAATTACGGAAGTTAGAGCACATACGGACAACAACATACACACACACACACACACACACACACACACACACACACACACACACACACACACACACACACACACACATGCATACATACATACATACATACACACAGACATTTTGTACAAAAGTGATTTTTCGACGTTTTAGAACATTCTGAACACATTGGCAAAAGCAACTAAAAAAACTCTTTCACAAGAAAATACGTAAAATTAAGCTCTTTCAAATGCATATTCTAAATTATAAAAATATTTACTCTAACATTAAAAAAAATTAAACTAATTATAAAAAAGTAACATTTCTTTATAAAACAAAAACGCATCGACCGATAAAAAAATGTTCTTTTTTACTTGTTATTATTCTACTCCCGAAAGAATAACAAAAAGAATGCTGTTCGAATCATCAAAATCGGTTAAACTTTTCTCGAGATATCGGTGTATACACAAACACGCACGCGCGTATACACACAGACATGAAAAAAAGTTGTTTTTTTACATGTTTCAACTTGTAAGATTTCAAAACATGTTTCTAAAACATAAAAAACTTAATTGTTTTTCACAGATACAAAGCTTCCTTTACGAGTAAGCAAAAGGTTAACTTTGACATGTTTTTTTAAATGTTATAATAGAAATTATTAAATTTTAAGCAGTACCACGAAAAAGTATAAATATTCACGAGTATTTAAAAAAAAAATTCATTTCAATCGGTTAAATTTTGTGTTGTAGGCAGATTTTTGTCCAAAAACATGAGTTTTCTTCCCACTGTGCGGCGTCGGGTCTGGTGAGGCGCCGGGTTTGCCGCATGGCGACGGTCCTCTGGGTGTGGGAGGGCGAGCTCCCGGCCGTGATTGAGGTACGCCGACGTGTACCCGGTGGCTTCGTGTCGGGCGGTGTTGTAGGCGAATTGCAGCGGGGCCAGATGCTCGTCCCAACGCCGGTGATTTTTGCCGACATATTGGGAGACCATGGTCTTCAGCGTCCGGTTGGTGCGCTCGACCGGATTGCAGTGAGGTGCCCTTACTGGGGTGGTTCGGTGCTCGATCCGGAAGGCCCGTAGGACTCCCTCGAGTTGCTCCGATTTTAGCTGGGTCCCGTTATCGGAGATGATCTGGTCGGGGCACCCGTGCTGGTATATGATCCGGTCGAGGATTGCTTGGGTAACGGCAGGCGCGGTAGCCCTACAAAGGGGCTTAAGCTCGACCCACTTCGTAAACCGGTCCTGCATGACCAGCAGCCAGGCGTGGCCCTGGGTGGATCGCGGTAACGGGCCGACCAAATCCAAAGTTACCTGCTGCCAGGGCTCGGTGACGGGCGCCGTGTGGAGATTCCCGGCTGGCTTGGTTGTCGGTGCCTTGTGCGCAAGACAAGTCGGGCACTGTCGGACGTAGCGGGTGATGTCCTGGAACATCCCCGGCCAATAGAACAGACGGGCCATGCGGGCGATGGTCTTGGCGACCCCGAAGTGTCCTGCCGTGGTATCCTCATGGTGCCTATGCATGGTCTGGGCCCGTTCCTCCTTCGGGATGCACCGTTTCCACTGCTCCGCCGGGTCGACTTCCCGGAAGTCCACATCGTGTAGGATGTGGCGGAACAACTGGCCATCCTGGATGCGGTAGTCTGGGAACTCGGTGGGGCGTTGCCTTATTCCGGTCAGGATTCGCCGGTACCATTGGCACTTCGGGGCGGCCTGAGCCTCGCATACCTCCGGTTGGCGTGAGAGCGCGTCGGCGACCTTGTTGAGGCTCCCCTTTCGGTAGCGTACGTCGAAATCGTACTGCTGCAGTTCAAACAGCCACCGGCCCAACCGGCCGGTGGGTTCTTCCAGGCGTTGCAGCCACCGGAGGGACTGATGGTCGGTCACCACGGTGAAGGAGTACCCCTCGAGGTATCCCCGCATCCTCCGGATGCCCCATACGATCGCGAGGCATTCTAGCTCGGTGGCGCTATAATTCTTCTCCGCGCCGTTGAGCGTTCGGCTCGCATACGCCACTACTCGCTCCCCGTCTTCCTGGTGCTGGGTTAGCACGGCCCCCAGTCCGCATGCGCTGGCGTCCGTCTGGAGCACGAACCGGCGATCGAAGTCCGGGCAGGCCAGTACGGGGGCGGAGGTCAATGCCTCCTTCAGGCGCTCGAAGGCGCTTTCTTCGTCCGGGCCCCAGGTCCACTTTACTCCCTTCTTCGTCAGGCGGGTGAGCGGGGCAGCTACCGTCGAGAAATTTGCGACGAATCGCCGATACCAGGATGCCATACCCAAGAATTGTCGTACCTTGCATACGGTGGTCGGAGCCGGCCATCGGGCCACGGCACTCACCTTATCCGGGTCGGTTCGGAGGCCGTAGCGATCCACGATGTGGCCCAAGTATCGGAGTTGGTCCCGGCAGAAATGGCACTTCTCCGGATTCAGGCGGAGTCTCGCTTCTCGGAGGCGGCGGAACACTTCGCTTAGTAGCCGGAGGTGTTCCTCAAAGGTGCGGCTGACCACGATGATGTCGTCCAGGTAGACAAGGACATGTGGTGCTAGGTCCGGCCCCAGTATTTCGTCGAGTAGTCTTTGGAAGGTAGCTGGTGCGGAGTGTAGGCCGAATGGCATTACCCGAAATTGCATGAGGCCTTTCCCTGGTACCGTAAAGGCGGTGACTGGTCGACTATCGGGCGCTAACGGTATCTGCCAGTACCCATTCTTCAGGTCTAGCGTTGACAGGTATCGGGCTCCCCGCAGTTTATCCAAGGTGGCCTGCACTTGTGGCAGGGGGTATGCGTCTTTCTCCGTGACTTCGTTTACTTGCCGGAAGTCGATACAGAACCGATACGACCCGTCTTTTTTCCGGACCAGCACGATAGGCGAGCTCCAAGCTCCGTGGGAAGGCTCGATCACGCCTTCTCGTTCCATCTTCTCCACCTCCCGGTCGATAACTGCCTGCATGGTCGGATTCCTGGGTCGGTACCGCTGTTTAATGGGTCGGTCGGTCTTAACCCGGATATGGTGTGAGATTCGGTCGGTCGGGCCGCGAATGTCCTCGAATAGGGCGAGTTCCGTGAGTAGGAACTCCTGGAGGCGGCGTTCCTCGTCGGGGGTCCGGTGGGCCAGCCCCTGGGCTACGGTTCCGCATTCGGAGGCCTGTACGGTCTTGCGCGGTACGGTGGCCCGCAGTACAATTCCTGTCCGGGCCCACAGGTCGACGCCGATGAGCACGGCGCCCTGTAGCGATGGCATGATTAGGAAGTCGTGCTCGAACACCTTCCGACCAATCTTTACCGGGAGCGTCATGGTCCCGGGTATCGTGGTTGAGCCTCCGTCAGCCAGGTGGACGGAGCTGGTCCCCTGTCGGATTGGGAATCCGAGACTCTCCGCGTAGCGGGCGGTATCCGTATTGATGAAGGACACCTCGGAGCCGGTGTCAATCAGCGCTCGCATAGCGCGGTGTCGTATGCGAACGGAGATGTGCGGCCGCGGTTGGTAGGTTACTCGGACGGCAGCGGGATCCGGGTGGCGGCGGCTTCGCCCCCGGCCCGTGCGGCGTTTCCCGGGGTCGGGTGACAATCACGGGTAAGGACACCGTCCTTGCCGCAACGGGAGCAGAACTTCTTGGCCGGCCGTTTACAGTCTAGCCGAGTGTGTCCGCGCTGTTTGCATCGCCAGCAGCATTCCTCCCGGTTGTACGTAGTACTGGCAACGGATGGGGTCGCGGCCGGAGCTTTTCGCTCGGCCTTCCGCTCGCGGTTCTGCTTTTCAATGGCTTCATATTCCGCGGCGCGTGCGTGTAGGTCTTCCAGGCTGGTAACATCATCCAGGCGGATGTAATACTTATACTCGGGGCTCATATTGTCGTAGAGCCGCTCGAGTTGATCGTCCGCCGAAAATCCTCCGGCTCGTCGCATGCTCGTCAGGAGCGCCGTTGCGTACTTGTGAAAGGGCTCGTCAGGTTTTTGAAACCGTCCCTGGATCTCTCTTGACAACTGCGCGCGGTATCGCCGGGGTAAGAACTGGTTGCGGAATTCTCTCTTGGAAGCCCTCCGAGGAATCCCAGGACGTCTGGCTATTCCGGTACCAGAGGAGAGTTTCTCCTCGTAGCAGTTCCGGCAGCCCCAATAGCAGTTGGTCTCCGGAGTATCCGTAGCCCTGGCGCAGTTCCTCCACTCGTTCTAGGAACGCGAGTGGGTCCTTTTTGTCGAAGTGGCATCCCCACTTCCGGATCTGATTTATGACCCTGGCCGGGTCAGGCGCAACGGGCTCGGCGTTCTGGTGGTCCTCGTTCATCGTGCCTTGCGACTCACGCTCGTCGTTCTCTTGGACCCCCTGGTCCTCCGGCCCGGCGGGACCACGCTGGCTTTTCTCTGCGGAATATTCGTACTCCGGGTTAGCGTCTAAAAATTCCCGTAGTCTGGCTCGGAGGGTGTCAAGAGTGCCGCTAGGGTCGATCCCTAGATTTTCTAACTTGGTCGCCAGCTCGGCTTTCGCTAACTGATAGATCCAGCTCTTCATGAGCTAGGTGGGAACGAACCGGTGTCTCACGGTTCGAGTCCCTGTTCAGGCGCCATGTAACGGTCGCGTTTTCTCGCTCGGAATTCGCTCGCCAGGCCAGGGTGAGAAAACGTGGAGACACTGGTTGGTTTTACAAAAGCTCTTTATTCTATATTATTCACAATACATATTGATGGAGGGTGAATAAGGGATTGATGAATTACAAAGGTAGAACAATCGAAAAAACAAAAAAGTTGTAAATAAGAACAGAAGCAATGAATCAAGGTAAGAGGAACAGTATAAAATAATATAATATAATAGCGACAGATGTGCATTGAGCAACAACCAGCAGTGGAACTGCAATGTAGGCGGAGGAATCAATAGAGTGAAGAAAAGGGTTGAAGCACACTGCTAATGGTCCGCTAAAGATGCACAGAGCGATGGAAACAGTCACAGGTTCCACGCGCAAGAGACGCAAGAACAATTAATGAACACTAAAAAGTTATTTAAACTAATTGACGTATAAGCGATAGGTTGACACTCTCAATCAGATCATGCATAAAGCAGAGACTAATAAGACTCTAGATAGAGCTACGCTCAAGCGAGAAAAGATAGTCGTAAAGCTTACTCTTAAAAGCAGCGACAGACGTTGCTGAAACAACATCATTAGGAAGCCAGTTCCAAAAGTAGATGCCCGCGAGATGGAAGGACCTGCGATAGGTTTCAGTTCTGTGGATGGGAACATGAAAAGAGTGCGGTAGCGCCAGTCGTGACGATCGCCTGACTGAGGGGTCATGATCAACGAAAATTTCAGAGAGATAACTAGGAGATAAGTCATGGGACACCTTAAACATTTCAATACCAAGAAAGTAAAGACGGCGGTATTTGACCGACAACCACCCCAGTCGATGCCGGTAAGGCGTGATGTGCTCGTCACGCCTTAAATTAAAAATAAAACGAATAGCACAATTTAAGAGTCTCTGAAGCCTAGTATTTAGCTCCTCGGTTACGTCGTTGTATACAAGAAAGCAGTAGTCCAGCAAAGGGAAAATCAAGGTGGTCACAAGTTTAACACGTAGATTAAGTGATAATGAATTCTTATGAAATTTCAGTTTGTACAGTGTAAAGTGTACCCTTCTTGAAATGTGTGAAACGTGACCTTCCCAAGGTCGGAGCGCATGATGACCCCAAGGTTTCGAGTCTCCGTAACAAATGGGATGGAGGTACCGCCAACTGAAATGAGAGGTAGGTCATTTAGATTTAAGTGACTAACATGACTCCTGCTTCCAAAAATCAAGACTTTTGATTTCTTAAGATTGAGAGTCAATCCGTTGGTTGCAGCAAATTCTGAGATGACACCCACGTCATGTACAACGAGCTGTAAAGCAACATTTAGTTGACTAAGGGGACTTCTGCGATAGATCTGTGTATCGTCAGCAAATATAATGCGCTCGGTAAACCTAAGGAAGGCACCGATGTCGTTAATAAATAAGGAGAAAAGGAGAGGACCTAAAACGGATCCTTGTGGAACACCAGAAGTGACTGACAGCCAGAGAACCCGCCCTCCACGTCAACGACAGCCTGACATCGGCCTGTAAGATAGGAAAAAAATTAACTTGAGGGCCGAATCAGAAAACCCTAGTTGTCTGAGTTTGGTCAAGAGTAGAAAATGACAGACCGTGTCAAAGGCTTTGCTGAAGTCGAAGAGAACGAGAATCAACACCTCACCCACGTCGACGCCATACTTAATGTCATGGAGCAACCGCAGCAAAGCAGACTGGGTGGAATAGCCTTTCCGGTAACCGGATTGCCGATCGTCGAGAATATGATGAGTAGCTATGAAGTCCGAGATCTGGCGGTGTAGAATTTTTTCGAACAACTTGGAGAGTTCGCACAGATTAGCAATAGGCCTCGTGTCTGAAGGAGAAGCAGGAGATTTAGCTTTAGAGAGCGGGCGAAGTATGGCTCGCTTCCACAAAGACGGGAAGTAACTGAATTTGAAACAGCAATTAAAAAGTGTGGTAAGGAGATTACCAATCCGGGGCAGGGCTAAGGCTATGGCGTATAGTGGTAATTGATCACAACCCTAGGCAAGGGAAACAGAAGAAGTGGAGACAAAGGAGCTAAGGTCCTCAAAGGTGATCTGAGAAAAACTGAAAAGTGGTGCGTCAGGTACTATGGATGAGATGATGTCAGAAAATTGAGAAAGTGTACAAGAAGGAAAGCAGTTGGAGATGGAGGCATAATGGGCATTTAGAATATTACGAGAAAAAAAGTTGAGCGGAGAAGATAGAGGAGACTCAATGAGACCAAGACTGGCAAGCTCACGCCATAACTTGGATGGATCAGAAATAATAGTCAATCTCTCCATGTGATAGTGCTCTCTGGCCCTTCTCAAGTCGTCTGTGAGATCATTTCTGTATTGCCTATAGATATGAAGATCGAGAATGTTTCGCGATCTCCGGGCAGTATTATAAAGACGGTTGCGATGTTGAATTCTGCGAGCAAGTTGGTCAGTAAGCCAAGGCGCAGTTGGGCGAGTAACACGAAAAGTGCGGATAGGCGCATACTCGTCAAGACTGGAAGTGAAGCCGTTAGTTAAGGTATTTAAGATGTCATCCAAGTCAGGCTCACTAAGATTCATTTGGCTGAAGTCCTCGGCGAAAGATGAGGACAATGTAGAGGTGAGAGTCTCGACGAATCCTGGCCCACTGAAATCCCTATAGCTGCGTCGAACTAAAGTACGATTCGAGGCAGATGGAACCAAAAACGTGTACGTCAGCTCAATTAGGTCATGACCGTTAATGAAGGGAGCATCCGATTTACGAAACGATAGGACTTTATCAAGGCTATCGACTATAAAAACGTCTAACCATGAGTCGAAAGAGCGAGTGTGAAAAGTCGGTCGCGAATTGACAATGTTGAGCGACAACTGTGAGACCATGTCTCTAAGGTGATCAGATTCATAAGATGAAGCGAGAAGATTACAATTTAGATCACCAGAAATGATAATATTTTATAGTTATGCATGAATGTAGTGAGAGTATCAACATATTTACAAAAGTTTTTTCCCTTAGGTCTACGATACATTGACGTGAACAATAGAGGCTCACAATCGTCGCCCCGAATGTCCAGAACAAGAAATTCAGGCTCATTCGAGAAGACGAGAGGAGACGACGCCAGAACACGTGCTCGCAGCGAGTCGTGGATGTAGCAAGCGACAACCCCTTCTTTCCTGCCATCCCTATCAGCACGCAACAAATAATATCCAGGGATGCGAACCAGATCATCGGAGATATGAGAGTGAAGCCAGGTTTCAGTAATCAAGATAATATGAAAGAAGTTCAGTGCGATGAAGGCCTGGATTGACTCTAAGTGGGCAGGAAGGGAGCAGGCGTTAAAGCAAGCAATGCCGAGGCAACCACGCGAAGCAGGAGGATCCACATCTGCCGCAACAGATCACTGAAGCTCCGCAAGATCAGCCTCAGAATCAATAGAAATAGGGGGTAGACCTTGAGCCTTACGGACAAAGATGCGACCACCTCTAGTCCAAACATGCTTGTAAGAAAATTGCTTAGCCTTGGCTCGCGCTCGACGCAATAAGTTGTAGGTTTGAGTTGGAAGCAGTTCATTTATGTAAATGCTACCGGGAATGCCCCCGAGAACACATCACTCACCGCAAGCCGGCGCTTACCACGGGCGGCTCGGATGATGTGGTCGCGGATCTCACGCGATTTAAGCGCTATAATTATGGATCGCGTTTGATTAGCAGGACGGTCCTGCTCAAAGGCCGGACACGATCCCGACGCATCCCCCGGCGACACAGACACTCCACGCCCAGCCACGTCACGTGTCTCCAAAACATCCGAGATCAACCGAGGCACCCCGAGCGCGTGAAAAACACCGGCTACTAATTCATCGGCTGTTAAGGCTAGAGAGTGAGGAATGCCCGAGACGACAATATCGGACGTTCGGGGGACACGCGACGCAGCAGTCAGGGCGACATCAACACCCTGAGAGCCAAGGAGCACAGAGCTCCGAGCCTCCAACGCAGCGATCCCGAACGTCCGCTAGCTCAGCCGCTAGGTAGGAATCAAGTGTCATTGGTTGGATCCAATGGAAAGAACGAATCACATTCAATCGCTACCTAGCGGCTTAGCTAGGCTGCGTTCGGAAACGTCACCTGAGTGCACACACGAGTACACTCTCTTCTCTTTTTATCTTAGCGAATTGGAAGGAGAGGGGAGTATACCCGTGTGTAACTGGGTGACGTTTCCGATTTGTGATTTTTCTCTCGTTGAGTCAATCATGGTTTTTTGGTGGAAAACGAGAGGTGGAAAAATTACAAAAGTGAATAAAGATTCACTGATAGATTTCAATCAATGAAATTATAGATACATTATAGTGATTTGTCTCACTTTTGTAATTTTCACACTTTTCGTTTCAAAAAATTGTAATCGAATTCCACGTTTCATATGCGTAAGGGCTGATTTATAGAGGTTGTAACTGCAATGTTGATTTAAGCTGTAATCTTTAACAAAAATTCCACACATCACCGCGATTGACGCGGTGATAAGGGTTTTTTTTACAAACGGTGATTGCGATCAATTTCCTTAAAGATTACGAATTTTATCAAAATGATTACGGTCTCTACAAATCAATTTTCCAGGGCCGGTATTCATAGTCGGATCTTATTTCAAGATCGTCTAAAGTAAATTCTCAAGATGCTAATACGACTCTGTGATTGGTTCATAACATCTAAAGATTGTACTTGAGACGATCTTAAATATAAAATTTGACTATGAATACCGGCTCAGGTGTCGTCTACCACTGTGATGGTGGTGGTGGTGGTGGTGGTGGTGGTGGTGGTGGTGGTGGTGGTGGTGGTGGTGGTGGTGGTAGCAAGAGTATACAGTGAGACGTAATCTGCAAGTCATTGACTAATGGGATTTTTACAACTTTGCTAGAATAATCGATTGTGATTGGTCATCAATAGCTTACTGTAAAACGTTTTACCGCACATACTCTTGCTGTCATTGTGAATGACGCTTTAAATTGGCAGCCATTAACCGCACGCGGCACCGCGCGCGCAATAACCTCAATCGCAATTGAGCTAGCAATTTATGGTGTGCCGGGTCTTTTTATATTATTCCTTTATTGCTTTTACACGACCCGATTGTCTTGAATTGAAATTTATCTATAGAATCTGAATTATTTGGAGTTTGCACTTGGCCTGTGGCGTCTGACGTCTGGAGTATGAAATTCTTTTCTTCCGATTAGACGAACAAGTACATTTATTTCCGATTGTCGCGTGTGCGCAGTAATTGTAGTTGATTGTAGTTGAATCAATGTTCAATTATAGTTTTACGATCCAACAACGTTCATATGTGTGTGTGAATGAAATTTTTCATTGCACTCTTGTGACAGGATTCACTCACTCACCTCAACTTTGTGTCATTTCAGATTGACATGTCAATTTCGTAAATATAGACGATCGTGGATTCTGTGGTCTGTGCTTGTCAGCATCTCTGTACAAACAAGCAGCTAAATACGTTCCAATGACATTTTTACGCGAGAGACTGTATGATGATGATGATGATCGACTTGTGTAAATTTCTCCGCCAACGATTGTGGGATATATTTTACTTTGGGTGACTGTGTGGTGTTTTTGAACGACTCTATGCGAATTTGACTAAAGAGTGAGGGACTTGCGCCGAAAAAACATGTTGATAATTAAGATTGTGACGTACCAGGGGATAATGCAACCAGATTTATAAATAATATATATCGTTGGTGAGACAATCGAGATAAAAGTCTATAGCAGGGTAACGATTCAACAAGCTCCGATGTAAATTTGTGTTGAAAAATTATTAATTATGACGCATAAAATGGTAAAGAAATAAAAGCATTGTGTTGTGTTGCATGAAATAAATCTGTATTATTATTTTTTTATTCTACACCCATTTGAATTGTGTGATTGATGACAACGACGATTGAACAAGGTATTTTTCTTCCTTTACGAGAGGGAAATTTTTGTTCAATGAAAATTCAACACTTGTGTAAAAAGTAAAATTGTTACAAAAGTTCAAGTGTTGATTTTTTGGAAAGAATGCACTTAATTACAAATGTCGTAATAATTTTTAACAAAATCAATTGGGCAGTGTTTGTGTATCTGTTTGGATTTGCGAGACTGTAATGTTTTACTTGACTGAAGAAACTCGCAAGCCAAACCAACCACATCTTTTTTGTATTGTTTATGCTTTCGATGATGAGCTTTTCAACGATGAGCCCTTTTCTTACACGCACTGTAAATGACGGACAAAAAAAAATTTGTACATGTAATTGTGTGTGGGGAGTTTTTCCTCCTAACGTACAACCACGTTTTACGCGTTACATGTGTAATAAGAGAGGATGGTTTATACTCATACGCATACGTATACACAGTTCTCTTTACATTACCTTGAGTCACTCTGTTTGTACTTTTTATCAGTACTGTTGTTGCGTCTATTGTCAATTTTTCGTTTCTTGCCACGATTATTGCCAACATCACTACCACTACTGATGTAAGAGTGGTTGGAATTATTGTCGTCGCAAGTATTACCGTCACTAGCGCTGTTGTTTTTCTCTTCATCAATCTCATTCAACAATACTGGAAAAAAAATTAAATGGTGAAATAATCAATGATGTCGAGTATCACACCCTACGTTTGTGTTGTATTATGTGCGATTGTTGTACCTGTTTTTTCTGCCGCGTATTTTTGTGTAATTTTTATAAACGTTTTGCCATATTTAATAAAATTGGCCTTGCTAACGTGTGGTATTTGTAACATATCCTCCGTAGTTTCGGGTAAACGTTGGCTCATGATTCTGACAGCTGTTATATTTATAACGGAAGTGGGAGAGACATTCGTCGCAACAGCGATTTTTCCTATTGCGTCAATCAATTCGAAATAGCAACGATTCTGCAATTCTTTTACAGCAGCATCGAGTTTCTTTGTGCCTCGTGAAACTTTTGCGGCTGCGTCGCCACTTGTAGATTTGTTCGGTTGTCTCGTTGCAATTCGTACCTGTTTGGGCAAAAAAAGCGAATGACACGACGCATGAAAGGTAAATTACGAATAAAGTTATGTCTTTCATCTCTCGTGCAAATTTGCGCGCACGTAAAAGGCACATGCGCGCGCGCACGCACACACACACACACACACACACACACACACACACACACACACACACACACACACACGAAACATGACGTATCGTTGCATCTAATATTCACGATACACACCGCAAGCCTATTCATCACTTATACATTGCATTGTTCTAAATATTTAATTGAGAATAAAAAATACCTTTACATCCTTTTTCAAGAGTTCATCGGCTTTTGGTCCGACTTTTACAGATGCGTAAGTAATCTTATCAATAACGTGTATATTTTCTTGCAAATATCCTTCCAACACCATATGGTGCATGAAGCGTTCAATGTTGCATCTCGTCCAGGACTTGCCACGACCGTATAAAGGATGTTTTCCAAGACCTGAAAAAAAATTAAACAACTATTCAAATGTACAAATTGATGTGAATGCCATTTTTTTTTATTTCTAAATTTTATTTTTTTTCTCTATGGGTTATACGACAGACACATGCAAACGAAAGCCGAGTACGATACCTGATTCTCTAATTTTTTTCAAGGCACTGCCTTTGAACAAATTTGTCAAGAATACGAGTGTGAGCTTGCGATCACTCATAACGTATAATTCTGGTACAGTTTGTATCAGTTCCCTCGCATCTTCGGTAACGTCCAATATTGTAATCTCGGTCTGAAATTTAGCATCAATTTGTATTAATAATCCGCGCTCAGTCAACTTGTTCTTCTTCATCTTCTAATCTATATAAACATTCAACCTACTTTGCATCTGCAATTGTCACACGTGGTTGATTCATTCGCGCGACATTGTTGCCTGTCATATATTTCTCCCAGATAATTCAGCTGTAGCGATCTACGGCATTCTGTGATATTTTCACAGAACGCTACCATTTTTGATAAATTATCCATGTGAGTAGCGACAACTTGTGGATGAGTATCATCCAATTCGATCAGTTTTCTGATTCTGTGCATGTCTGCGTAATGATAAAACAAAATACAATCCGCTGTCTCACCGTCACGGCCAGAGCGACCACTTTCCTGATAATAGCCTTCTATGGATTTTGGTAAGGCTGCGTGTATCACAAAGCGCACAATTATGGTTTGTCAATGCCCATTCCGAAGGCTGTAGTCGCACATATGACGTGTATCTGAGAAAAACAAATTATATTGTATATATATATATATATATATATATATATATATATGGGCAGATCCATTACTTTTCGACCAAAAGTTGCGGGGGTGGGTCACCGATTTTGATGCCGATTTTTTCCTCGAAAGTACACTAGAAAAGGAGATGATCCTGAAAATTTGAGCCCGATTCGATCAAATCCGGCCGCTGGAGAATTTTTTGAATTTTGAAAAAAGTCGATTTTTCAGTCATTTTCAAAAATTTATATCTCAGCTTCTATATAACTTAGAGACTCGTTTGAGGCCGCATTCTTTTCTGTAAACCCTCTACTTTTAAGGAAAAAATTGGTCATTGGTTTACACTCAAGTCCGGCTTCACGGCGAGCTGCTAACTAAACCACTGTTTTAGAGAAATTTTGCCTATTTTTGAAATGCTGTCATATCTACAGTTTTCGAAGTAGAGGGTTGATCAGCAGCTGATATTTTTTGTTCAGGTATACTCTGAAGAAATCTACCCACTTTTTACTTGATTGCTTCTATTTCGTTAAGTTATGGCCATCTAAAGCCGATCGATTTTCGAAAAATCGCCATTTTCAGATAGCCAGAACTTTTTTCTTTCAACTCGAAATCCTTTGAAATTTTCAGGGAATATACTTCATTATATCCTTAAACAACTCTGAAAATTTCAATTTTGGAATAGAAGTGGTTTCCGAGTTATGAAGTTTTTAAAATGTCAACTTTTCGATTTAATATGACATTTTTTGTGGTTTTATCATCAATTTTGTAAATTTAATGTAAATAATTGATATTTTTCGGAAAATATATTCGAAAATAAGGAGCAAAACGGATTGTTTGAGAAAATTGAGGGAAAAAATTAATATTTTTTATTTTAATTTATTTGTTTAAAATTTTTAAAAAGTAAATATTTGTTCATTTCTTTTAATAATATGTTGAATACAAATTTCCAAAGTATTTGAGAACTATCATATAAAACTGTACCATCTTTAACAATAAACATTAAAAATAACAGTATTAACGTTAGTACACGGAGAGAATTTTCTCTCAGAATTTACCCTGAAAATCAGGGTATAGGTGGGACAATATAGTATTTCCAAGAATTTTATGAGAGTCTACTCTGATTAATATCTAGCACATAAAAAATATTAATATCTATCACAATAAAATATATAATGTGTTCGGTTAATTTTACTAAAATGTATGGTAAAATTTCCATAATTGCAAAATATCCTAAAAATTTATGATTTTTTAATATGTTCAATACAATAAATGCCAAGTAGTGATAAACATATAAAATATTTTTGTATAAATTTTACAATGTAGCAGAATATTTTCATTCTGGCTTAGTCGCTCATGATGATTTCAACATGCAGCATGGTAATTTCAACATGCAGCATGGTAATTTCAACATGCAGCATGGTAATTTATGCTTTGATTGCATAATGTGGCGGTCTACGCCACTTGAGACACACGCCCGCGCGGTAACTCAGCGGTAGCTGTAGTACGGCGCGACGCCGCTAGGCGCCGCATCGCCGGTACCGTTACTCGTGTTTAATTTCCAACACAACCTCTATATAAAGGGACCACCCGGGGCCTCACAGATCATAATAAACGTTAACGTATTTTCCGGGTATGTACCCGTAGAACCTTTTGAAATCCGTATACAACCGCCCGGGTACCGGACGAACGGACGGGTACGTCCGGATACCCGGGGTATTCCGAGCTCTAATAAAGATACACATAAATTATATCATACAACATAATTATGCAATCAAAGCATTTACTTACAGTAAGGAAAACTTCACTAAAAATATGTACATTTTACGAAGCACATTGTAAAAATTTTGTCTCAGAATACTTTACAATCTGCTTGGTAATTTTTATTACGTTGTTTGTAAAATGTCTTTTGTATATTTCAAAAATTCCTACTATTACCGATAATATTTGGTAGGTTACCAAGATGTCCCAAAGGTATTACCAAACATGTTAAAACTTGTAGTGAATTTTGCGGTAAAATATAATGAAAAATTCTCTCCGTGTACTATAAACTTTGAACAATTTTAAACAAATAAATCAAAATAAAAAATATTAATTTTTTCCCTCAATTTTCTCAAACAATCCGTTTTGCTCCTTATTTTCGAATATATTTTCCGAAAAATATCAATTATTTACATTAAATTTACAAAATTGATGATAAAACCACAAAAAATGTCATATTAAATCGAAAAGTTGACATTTTAAAAACTTCATAACTCGGAAACCACTTCTATTCCAAAATTGAAATTTTCAGGGTTGTTTAAGGATATAATGAAGTATATTCCCTGAAAATTTCAAAGGATTTCGAGTTGAAAGAAAAAAGTTCTGGCTATCTGAAAATGGCGATTTTTCGAAAATCGATCGGCTTTAGATGGCCATAACTTAACGAAATAGAAGCAATCAAGTAAAAAGTGGGTAGATTTCTTCAGAGTATACCTGAACAAAAAATATCAGCTGCTGATCAACCCTCTACTTCGAAAACTGTAGATATGACAGCATTTCAAAAATAGGCAAAATTTCTCTAAAACAGTGGTTTAGTTAGCAGCTCGCCGTGAAGCCGGACTTGAGTGTAAACCAATGACCAATTTTTTCCTTAAAAATAGAGGGTTTACAGAAAAGAATGCGGCCTCAAACGGCCTCTCTAAGTTATATAGAAGCTGAGATATAAATTTTTGAAAATGACTGAAAAATCGACTTTTTTCAAAATTCAAAAAATTCTCCAGCGGCCGGATTTGATCGAATCGGGCTCAAATTTTCAGGATCATCTCCTTTTCTAGTGTACTTTCGAGGAAAAAATCGGCATCAAAATCGGTGACCCACCCCCGCAACTTTTGGTCGAAAAGTAATGGATCTGCCCATATATATATATATATATATATATATATATATATATATATATGTTATGGGAAATTTGATAAATTGGAAAATGTGCACAATGGCCGATCAATACGGGATAATTCCCAATTTGTGTTTGATCAAAATGACAAAATGGTGAAGAATCGAACAAATCTCCCGGTTATTATGCATATTTTCTCGAATGCTGAATGGTCATTTTGATAAGTCATCTTGATTGATTACCAGTTTAAAGCGCGTCACAAATTTCTATATGGTTCAGTTGACGCGCTTTACAAAGTTGTAACTGTTTAAAGCGCGTCTCAGTAATTCACACATGGGTTAGAGATGACGCGCTTTACAAAGTTGCAACTGTTTAAAGCGCGTTTCACTAATCCACACATGGGTTAGAGATGACGCGCTTTAAACAGTCGATCAATCAAGATGATTTATCAAAATGACCATTTAACATTCGGGAAAATACGCACAATGACCGTCGTCAGGTCAGTTTGATTGACTCGAAGATTTTTGCTTCAATTATCAAAATGTCCATTTAGCATTGGGAATTGTGCGTATTGCCCGGTCATTGTGCATGATAACCGATTTAATCCAATTTCCCGTAATATGTACATATACATATACTATATATATATATATATATATATATATATATATATATATATATATATATATGGGGCATTCTCCGTGAAATCAGACACCCCCCCTGTCCAAAAATTGGGGTCACCTAAAATATTCATCCGGGGCTCATTTTATAGCTACACATATGTAGTTTTATTTGAGCTGCGGCCTTTTGAAAAATCAACATGGCGGACCCCAATATGGTGGCCGAAGTCTGCGGGTAACGAGGTACGACAGATGAAATCGTTACTTGGAAGTTATAGACTGTCATAGAAAAATGTGTTAATGTGTTTATTTAGTAGTTAGCATTGAATCCATGGAAAAAATAAATTTTTAGTTTGTCCAAAACCAATATGGCGGCCAAATTATCCGTGAAATGCTAAAAAATAACTATTTCGTTCTTTAAAACGTACAAACTGCGTTCAATTTTCATGAAAATTTATATCATGATACATTTTAAGATGTTGATCATAAATTAACAATTGGGACGTCGTATTTGAATATAACGAAACCCAATATGGCGGCTGTATATTCGAAAAATGCTAAAAACGAATGACGTCGATATTCAAATCATACAAACTCTTTCCAATTACACATTTTGTTGCTTATTGTTGCGATTTGTTAAGTGTTCCTAGGTAATTGTGAGGTGCAGAATCCAAGTATACCGTCAGATTTGTGGTCTATCAGATCTAGTTTACGAGATACGGCATATATGTCTTAGTATCTGAATAAGTCCATAAACCGATAAAAAATCATCTCATTTGTTAACTTAAGTACATTTCTGGTTACACTGGTCGACAAAATATGAACTTTTTCTCTATTTTGACATTGAATAAGTAAGTGAAGGCAAGACAGGTAGTTTTTCGAGCCAGTGAAGTCAAGAGAGACAGACTGTCCAGCCAGTGAAGGCAGGAGAGACAGATTGTCCGGCCAGTGAAGGCAGGAGAGACAGACTGTCCGGCCAGTGAAGGCAGGAGAGACAGATTGTCCGGCCAGTGAAGGCAGGAGAGAGTCTGTCTCTCTTGCCTTCACTGGCTGGACAATCTGTCTCTCCTGCCTTCACTGGCTGGACAATCTGTCTCTCCTGCCTTCACTGGCCGGACAATCTGTCTCTCTTGCCTTCACTGGCCGGACAATCTGTCTCTCCTGCCTTCACTGGCCGGACAATCTGTCTCTCCTGCCTTCACTGGCTGGACAGTCTGTCTCTCTTGCCTTCACTGGCCGGACAATCTGTCTCTCCTGCCTTCACTGGCCGGACAGTCCGTCTCTCCTGCCTTCACTGGCCGGACAATCTGTCTCTCCTGCCTTCACTGGCCGGACAATCTGTCTCTCCTGCCTTCACTGGCCGGACAGTCTGTCTCTCCTGCCTTCACTGGCCGGACAATCTGTCTCTCCTGCCTTCACTGGCTGGACAGTCTGTCTCTCTTGACTTCACTGGCTCGAAAAACTACCTGTCTTGCCTTCACTTACTTATTCAATGTCAAAATAGAGAAAAAGTTCATATTTTGTCGACCAGTGTAACCAGAAATGTACTTAAGTTAACAAATGAGATGATTTTTTATCGGTTTATGGACTTATTCAGATACTAAGACATATATGCCGTATCTCGTAAACTAGATCTGATAGACCACAAATCTGACGGTATACTTGGATTCTGCACCTCACAATTACCTAGGAACACTTAACAAATCGCAACAATAAGCAACAAAATGTGTAATTGGAAAGAGTTTGTATGATTTGAATATCGACGTCATTCGTTTTTAGCATTTTTCGAATATACAGCCGCCATATTGGGTTTCGTTATATTCAAATACGACGTCCCAATTGTTAATTTATGATCAACATCTTAAAATGTATCATGATATAAATTTTCATGAAAATTGAACGCAGTTTGTACGTTTTAAAGAACGAAATAGTTATTTTTTAGCATTTCACGGATAATTTGGCCGCCATATTGGTTTTGGACAAACTAAAAATTTATTTTTTCCATGGATTCAATGCTAACTACTAAATAAACACATTAACACATTTTTCTATGACAGTCTATAACTTCCAAGTAACGATTTCATCTGTCGTACCTCGTTACCCGCAGACTTCGGCCACCATATTGGGGTCCGCCATGTTGATTTTTCAAAAGGCCGCAGCTCAAATAAAACTACATATGTGTAGCTATAAAATGAGCCCCGGATGAATATTTTAGGTGACCCCAATTTTTGGACAGGGGGGGTGTCTGATTTCACGGAGAATGCCCCATATATATATATATATATATATATATGTAAATACCATACACGAGAACACATATATATATAAATATATATATATATAAAATCGTCCTTAACACTCCCCCTTTTTTTGAATTCAAAATCACAAAATAATTTTAGTGAAGTCAAAAATTCACCGCCGCAAGTCTTTGAGAATAACCATCCGCAATCGGCTAATTCGGAACAGGCGCGCCCGCATAGTGGAGCGACAGCTCCTAGCTTCATTTCTGAGACGCGAACGGTCTCCGCATATCGAACTCGCTATCCCCGATTCTCCCTCTTCCCCATCTCCCTCGCCTGCCTGTTGTTCCCTTGCGTATCGGGTGTTCCCCGATACCCCAGAATCTTCCCCTCTTTTTGAACCTTCCTACTCTCCAGTTCCTTCCGAGGAACTTGCGGAGTTCCGGGAGAGATCACCCTGCAACTTCTCCCCTGTTCCTTTCGACGGAATTCTTTCCCCCTCTAGCTCCACTACCCTCTATCGTGGCCGATCACCCTCTCCCTCCTTCTCCGACTCGAGTATCGAAGTACTCGAGGAATCCTCCCCGCGATCCCTATTCCCTACTATAGAAATAGTGTATGAATGTATAAATTTATAACTAACCGTTAATCAACCATTGTATCGTAATCATAGCCCCTTACGTAACCATGAATTTATAAATGACTATTTCTCTAGAATAAATTTAAATATTTTATTCCGATAACTATGTTACCAAATTAATGTTTGAACCCTCGTTTTTATATATTTACACATACATAGTCAACACTTATTCTTCACAATCTACTCACCAAATGTCGTTGACGAGCAGAATACCGATCTTTATAAAAATCCTCCCCGATCTTCCGAATTTGTACTAGAACAAATCTCAATCCACACACTCACACACCACACTTCCACGTATTATTATATACAATAATGATTCTTTAATTTGTAAAGATATTTGTTCTATTCCTTTTATAATAAATGTTCTAATTATCTGATTAAAATAAACTCAATGTTTATTCATTTATAAATAAGACCTCACACCTCACTACCTCTCTAAATCGCACAAGGTCCGATCCCCGGTAATAGGGATATTATCCTTGACCGAAAACAAGACCGCGAGTGCACGAAAACTCTCAGTAGGCGTAATAGCGTCCCTTTTGGACGTTGACCCACGACTAGAGTTTTCCCGAAAAGTGCATTCGGCTCGAGGCACGCGCCCTTCCAGCGTGAACCCGAGATACCATAAAGATCTTACGTCTCTCGATACGTCTTCCTCTACCCCCTCCCTCGGATAGCCTTTCCTTCGCTATCCGTCGAACCAATGTACCTAAATTCCGGGGTTCTGACGTAACACTCTTGAAACAAAATAAACTCTGTAAAAACGAGTCAAAGTATACTTGTAAAAGTACGACTAGAACGCCTTTGCTTATATATCTCGCTCGGCTATCACTTTCCATCACGCCGTTACTAAATACGTGTTCCTTAATCAAAATCGGCACAGAGTGCTCCTATTGGCTCGCTGCCTTTCTAAATAATCAAAAATAAAGAATATAACGCAAGTATGTCGAAATAAGTCGAATTAACTTAATATTGCTGGGAATCGCTCCCATTGGCTATCACGTATGCCTTTTGGCCAACTCTTATGCTTTTTGGCCAACTCTTATGCCTTTTGGCCAAATAAACCTAAAACGTCTTAATTTATGCGAAACCTATTCTGGCTCGTCCCTGATGCTTAGTATGATTATGTAAAGTGTGTATAATGTGAATAATGTCATAATTATGTTAAGATCATGTATGCAGGTGATAATTGGAAAAAATATGATTAATGTTACTAAAATGTATTCTCTTAAATCCATGCTTTTATGTGGTAATCTCTGTGTGAAAATAAAGTGATTCTATTGTGTTTTATTGAACTTTTGGCACTCTTGTTGCGTAAAGCAACAGGATCATGTATACTACGAAAATTGTGAATGAGCTCAGTATGAAAGTTAATATTATTATGTAAAATCGATCTGGGATCATTGTATCTCTGCTTCTTCGCAAATCGGCCTGTGATTGGTCGAATGTTTATGTGTGGTGTGTATCTTGTGAGTGTCGCGGGACTCTAAACAAATGAAATAAACTGTGGCGTATTGCACACTACATAATAATACAAAATAATATAATCAACTTAGAACTATTTACGCTCGCGGGGTACCGTTCTGCTGGTCGGCCGCTGCTCCTTTCACCGTCTTCTCGACAGCTGTCTGGTCGCATTCAATGGCGTCACCCGATTGGCTGGCGGGTGGAAGTTGCTCTCCAGCGGGCTGTTTCCCGCCTTCGTCGATCACCTCCTCGAACGCTATCTCGGGCACGTCCTCCGTCTGCTGTATCATCTGGGAGAGCTCCTCGCTCTCGAGAATCTCCTGGAATTGGTCGATCGGTAGTTCGGTCGTCTGATTAGCCTCCTCGGTCAGCTGTGCCTCGCCTGGTGTTGTCTGCTGGCTCCCGGACGTCTCCATCGACAGGCAGGCCTCTGTGCTGGAAACCGAGATCGTCTTGGAAACGAAGGTTCCAACCTCCGGTTCCATGGTTAGGTTGTAACCGGACGCGGTCAGTTAGAGGCTCGGGATGCGCAATATGTCTGCCTTTTCACGGTCGCCACTCGGTTTCACCTTCAACCCACCGAGAAGGATATGGTAAGTATCAATCGAATTATTCAAACAACTAATCTTCTTTCAGGTTCCCGCCAACGATGGATGAGCACCACTGCCGCACCAGGATACCCGCTTCGCCGCAGACCAGAATCACCGACGATGGACTTCGATGGATCAAGTAAGTATAGGGTAAGTATTATTGAAATAATTCTTGATAATTCTTTAGAATTAATTAAACAATTTATTTAATTGTTTCACAGGTGTTGTTCACAAATCTCAATCGCCACGAACGGCCGCCCGTAATCTTCTCTTTAGTATCGTGAAGATTGACAGCTCGCGATGCTTGAATTTTCTAAGTATCGACGGTTCGAGAACATTGACTAATTATTGGTGTTAATTGGTATCTGAGTACCTCTCACTTCTTGTAATGAGTGAGCACTTAACGCTGTACGCGGGCGTTACCGGTTGTATAGGATGACGGCGGCACTTCGAGAATGTTCGCGTGTCGAGAATATTCTAAGTCCCGATCGGCCGTCTAGAATATTCTAAGTCCCGAACTCTCTACTCGCGCTTCGCAGCGTGTTGCCGCTTCGACGATCCCCGATAGACTGCCAAGAGCTGTGTCGCTCTCTCGGGCTCCCCACTTTCGCGCGATACCCCCACTCCGCGTTTTCTCCTTCGAGAACGTTCGCGTACGGCGTGGAAGATCACACACGATCCTCCGGTGCAAACGTTCTGGAAGGTTCCGGTGGAAGCTTCCACCGTCAGTACATTCTCGAAGGGCGCCGCTCTCGGTGCCGCTGCACCAGGTTTCGACGTTCCGCCGTTTTGGCTCCACGTCGACGCCGACCTATGCGCAACCCTTCAGGGAAGCTCCCGATTACGATTCCGTGTGAATTCCTCGGAGATGATGTCCGGGTGACATCGAGAATGTCGGCCGTTGACGCCGACCTTATAGCCGCGATT
This sequence comes from Temnothorax rugatulus, assembly GCA_035220575.1. NCBI lineage: Eukaryota > Metazoa > Arthropoda > Insecta > Hymenoptera > Formicidae > Temnothorax > Temnothorax rugatulus. The sequence goes on along the minus strand of JASTWL010000751.1, from coordinate 41,003 downwards.
CTACCGACCTAGTACACCCTTCCCGGTACCGCGTTCCCGGGGAAGATGTCCCTGTCGCGATTTCGCTTGCCCGTACTCGGGGCATGACGCCGACCCGATATTTGCTTATACCAGGTACCGCTCTAGCCGATTCCACCGTTTCGCCTCGGAGATGACTTACGGATCGCTACTTCGTACTCCGCTGTCGCCACTTTGACGCCGATCCGTCCCTACTGTCTACCAAGTCCCTAGTTTCTCGAAACTTCCGCCTCTTCTCGAAGAAGACGTCCCCGTCGCTACTTTTCTACCGCGTCGACGGACTTCGACGCCGACCCGCGTGTCGTTTCTACCAGGTTCCGCGCTTTGTTTCTACATCGAATGTTCTCGGAAAATACGGTCCGTTTGCTCGTTTCTTTATTCCTACTCGGACTTTGACGCCGACCTACGGGGAATGTGTCCCAGGTATCGAGCAATGAATCTGTCGCGATTCTACCTGTAGCGGACTATCCGTTTCGTCTTTTACGGATGCGACAATATATTTCGACGCGGATCTGTTCGAGCGATGTACCGGGTGTTTGAAATCTCAACCGCGTGCTCGCGACGAAGATTACGTGTGGCTCAAACCCTCCTATTCGCGCTTCTTACTAGACCGATTCGCGCGTGAATCAACAAAACAAAATCTAATACTTGAGCCGACTTTAGAAAAATAAAAGGTTGAATCGGTCGTTACTAACTGACGCTCGCTGCGTCGGACTATTTTGCTAGTGTCGGGAACTCTTTAGCAAATGCTTCGGCATGCTAACAACTATTCGAAAAATATTTTAGATGAACCGGAACTGCGACCTTTCGTACAGCATATCACTCTTTTCTCTCTAATTACTCGGTTTTCGGGAGGTATTAATTTTTTAAACAATCATACAACATTGCTAGTGTCGGGAACTCTTTAGAAAATGCTTTGGCATGCTAGGAACTATTCGAAAAATATTTTAGATAAACCGGAACTGCGACCTTTCGTACAGTATATCACTCTTTTCTTTCTAATTACTCGGTTTTCGGGAGGTATTAATTTTTTAAATAATCATACAACATTGCTAGTGTTGGGAACTCTTTAGAAAATGCTTCGGCATGCTAAGAACTATTCGAAAAGTGTTTTAGATAAACCGGAACTGCGACCTTTCGTCGGCATCTCATTCTATGCTACGGAAATTTTTTCAATGGACTTTTTATGGCAAAATCACCAGAACTATCGTTAAAAAGTATCAGGAACTATAGAACTCGACTGCATGCGACGAGAACTCTCTTTTATTTTTGATCTGCTGGAAAATGATCTGCTACGGGAAGTTAGCAGATCATTTTTTCGGTCGACTGTTTTTTGGGTAAAATCACCAGAACTATTATTATTAAAAAGTATCAGGAACTATAGAACTCGACTGCATGCGACAAGAACTCTCTTTTATTTTTGATCTGCTGGAAAATGATATGCTAACTTCACAGACATGAAACTATGTTGTTTGAAATGTGCCTTTACTTGGCCTCTGTGCCCTCCTTCCTGTAATAGATGTCCACGTCGCAGGCTGTTCCTGATGGCCGGCGTGCCACGCCCCTTCGTGCCGTCGATACGCCTGAACGCCCTTGTATCGCGTACGCGAGACTCTCGAATCGGATAGGATAACTCGGGTAATCGTAATTAATCTTACTTAATGAAGCGTAATGAAAGTAATCACTCGTGATTATGAACAATAACAATGAAAAATATATTTAATATTTCTCAGGTACATCAAGTACGCACAACGCGGACACTCTCGAACAGGATCTATCGTGCTCGGTTTTTTATCGAAGGTCGTCGTCGTTAATAAAGTTTACGCGTACTCGTTTCAACGCGTCTGGTTATCAGAGTAATCGAACCCTGATTGTAATTACACGCAATCACGCTCGCGCTGCGGGATCTCGCCGCTCGCCGGCTTGCTCGGCTCGCACGTCCGTACCGGTCGACTGTTCACGACGAAAGAACCACGAGAGCCGTTGCTGGCTGCCCGTGTAGATAACTAGTGGCAAAACTTGAATTTATCGATGTACAAAATACTGCAATTGATGCATGCAATTATGAAAATGTTATATTTAGGACTCATCGAGGATTGCTGACATATTTTTACATTCTGTAAATTAATACAAAACACACAGTTACATAAAATAGGTATCTCGACGAATTCTCGGAACGCTGGATCATCGTTGGACCCAGGGTAAGTATAAAAAGGTAAGTATATCAAAATCTCGTAATACACACTCGCTTAATTACTAATTAATCTCTTTTCTTTTCAAGATCGCCTACTCTGCAGCAGAAAGTCACCCATGGATAATTATAGGTAAGTATAAGGTAAGTATCTTTCAGATAAATCTTAAAAATGACATAATTGTAAATAAACGTAATCTCTTTGTGTTCAGAATTGTCAAGCGTCGCGATCGATCACCGCGATCGACACCGGTAACGCCATCCCGGAGCCGCCCCCTGAACGAGGCGACTTCGCGCCGCACCCCTCATCACCCCTGACCGCGCGGTCTCTCGCGGCGCGGTATCGATCCGTTCACGCCAGGATCCCGTGATCCTGCGAAACGCGCTTATTGGCCCATTTTCACTGTCGCGTCACCGAAAACTCCGGAAATGGGCCCGCGAGAGCTCCGGTCCCTTCAGTAGCAAATTATCGGGCGGTTCAAGCGGTGCTCCAGCCGACTTGCACCCGTCTTCCGCTATTTCTACTCCGATTCACGCGGTCGAACCACGCCGTCGTGCATTCGTCAAGTCAACGAGTATCGGTCCACGCGGATTTACGCCCCGTTGTGCATCCAGCTCGTAATTGTCGCGCTATCAAGGCACCTGCGAGAAGTGTCTCACGGACATTCTCCATCGCGCCATTTGCGCTCGCTCCCGCGGTCACAGTGCGGCGACGAACATTACGCCTCCGTGCGTCTGCAGCTTCACCCTCGCTGCACGCGAGAGGTGAACATTAATCGAACTCTAAGTGCGCGTCTCGGCAGTTATTACGAGCGTCTCAAGTGCGTTTCGTGTGCTCCAGTCGCGCCCGCGGATCATACGTGCATCACGTGCACGCCGCGACCACCTCTGCCGCACCTCTGTAAAACCTCCTCGGCAGAAACGTTTTGTACAATAAACGCATACTTTGTGGTAAACGCAGTGTCCGCTCATTCTCCGCACTCCGGATCCCTGTCTGGGTCGACTCGGCCTTCTCTTACGCTAATTGGCGAACCGGAGTTACGCCCGGCCGAGAGTTTCGCCAACACTTTGCTTTTAGCTCGAAATAAAGTAACGTGTGACGTCATGTGAACCGTCAGTTTCACGCTCATGGCAAAATGTGGCTATAATGACTGTTTGGCGCTCGCCAAACCTGTATATAAATCTGTATTATAGTCGTTAGTATGTCACGTTTGTAATTGTATTCGTTGTATAATATTCTTTCGAAATATCTACTGTTAACGGATTTTCGGTGACTCGCGCGAAACGTCGGCGGATCGCGATCGACGCGGAATCGATATTTGTGCGACTCACCAATCGGTGCTGCCCTCGCTCACCCCACGAGGGCACCCGCCTGAGGAAGATCAAGTACTCGCTCGCGACACTTTTCCAGCGCCGCGAGCACACTCACTCATCGTCAAGACGTATCGGGGTGCACACGTTTCGCTAAGAGCCGGAGCCGCGAGATCACCAGCCCGCTTCCTGATAGTGCGATCGCCTGCTCTCTCTACCTGCTTGCTTGCTGCCTTGCCTCGCCTGCTCTCTGTCTGCTTGCTTGCTGCCTAGCCTTGCCTACTTTATCTGCCTGCTTGCTCGCTACCTTGCCTTGCCTGCGCTACGCGAGCTGCCCACGAGATCGGAACGAGAGACGGATCCTCCAGGAGCTGACGGCACTCCGAACGGTGAGTCGCATTTTGCTTATTATTCGCTTTGGGGAGACGTTACACACCTCCTCTGGTCCTTCGAGCTTCGCACATTCGCAAATCCGGGTAAGGCTCTACCGCCCCCCGAGCAATGACTTTTACATCACGGGAACACATCTACAACGTCATACGGATAATAAAACAGTGAATTAAATCAATATTGCATTAACTTTAGCCGCTTGTGCACATGTAATGACGTCACGTCGTCCCTCATCACGTTGGTGTACCGAGTATCACAAAATCATTCTAGATCATTAAAATTGATATCATTACAACGCTATCGACATATAAAAATGTAAAATAATAATGAAAGGTAAAAAATGTTAATTTAATACCACCTTGACAATGCGTGCCATGTCTCGGACATTTCTGCGGCACTAATACAAATAATTCGGCAGTTCACCGAATATTACTTAAAATACATAATAATAGGCGGCAGTGTGGTCTAGTGGTAGAGCGCCAGACTCGTAATCTGAGGAACCAGGTTCGAGTCTACTAGAGCCATGAAGTATGGAATGTTTTTCCGATAGCTGCGCCCCTCCGTGCAAGATAGGCTCTTGTGCGGAGAAAACTGGGCTCCGTCTTTCGGAAAGAGACGTTAAGCCGTTGATCCAAAGGGTTAAAGTGAGAGGAGAATGATAATATTGGTAGTAGATTGCGAACCCTACGGGGATAGGCAATAAATTACGAAATTTACAGAATTTTACATAATAATATAACGATATAAACACAAATAAATCATCTTGAGGCATTCCCGTACCTCGGCTGTCACTCACATGCCGTATCGTCACGCTCGCGGGATCGCGTTGACACAATTCGCGCTAATCCTCACATAATATATATTTTCTTACTCAGGCTGACGTACCGTAAACGAATATCACATTTATTTATCAATCTATTAAGTTTGGTACACGGTCGTTCTCACCCGGTTCGCTTCCGTTACGTGATCGACACGTTCGCGCTCGAACTGACTCTAAACTATTTCTCTGGCTCACGATTGACGCGGTTTTATTCGAAATCACTCTAGGATCACTCTACATACTCAATTAACTGCATTTACGCCAACTTTGACATCGCGCTGGCACCTTGCGTCATCGCTCGTCCATCTGTCATTCACTTTGTCAAAATCTTATCCAATCACTCTCAAACTTTGGGAACTGCTTCTCTTAGTTAAAATAAACCAAAATCTATGAATATAAATTCAATTGACTCGACTTTTGGCAGAATCGTGCCACAATGTGACCTTGGTCACTAAAAACATAAAATAGTCTTACAATCTCAAATTATCACTTAAAACGTTAGAAATCTATATAAAATTACTATCTTTACGTTTATCCGTCGCTCCTGGACAGATTGCACCGTATTTGAACCAAAATGTGTCACTCTCGTGACTTATGTACTAAAATGTAAAAACTTATGCTAAACTGACCTTTTTCGATCGTACTTACACGCTAATAGGAAATCTTACATCCTAATCACTATTTACATCGTTTTTTTGTTTATTACAGGCTTGTCAGAGTTGTCGTCTCCTCATCCTGCGGTGTATTTTCTTTGGTCCCTGGACCCACAAGCTCCCAGCCAGCGACTTCTACAGTAATGAAACTTACGATACATGAAAAAAATCTGCTTAATTTGCTCCTTCATAATATGCATTTTTCATAATTTGCTCCATTTTACTTTTTTTATAAATAAATGATAAAGTTAATAACAATGTAAACGTTAATATAAGCGAAAATCATTGGAATTTGTATATTCGCAACATACAGAAAAATTGCTCCCTTTTCGTTTGAATTTGCTCCAACTTTACAAACTAATTATCTACAGTATTTATTAAGAAAAACGTAAATAATTGCTTTATGCAGTTTGGAGGTTATCAAGAAATTGTGCGCATGCGCAGTACTTAGCGCCTGCGCAACAGAAATAGAGCGCGCCATTTCTTAAATTATTCATTTTTCTTTAATTTGCTTTATACAGTTTGCGAGATATCAATCATTAGAATTTGTACATTCTCAAGGCACAGACAAATTGCTCCATTCTTGTTTCAATTTGCTCCACCTTTAAAAACTAATTATCTACAGTATTTATTAAAGAAAACATAAATAATTCCATTATGCATATTGCGGGATATCAAGAAATTGTGCGCATGCGCAAAGGTATTGGCTGCGTTCAGCAGAAGTGAGCGCTTAGTAAGCGCTTTGGGCTGATTGGATTAAATTTGTAGATCCAGAAGAATAGTCCTATCTCAATTAAGATGTAAAAAGGTTTGTTCGCGTCGCATGCCCCACCATGCTCCTACTCACTTCAACGCATTCCAAAAACTTATCTGCTCCAATCGCAACCTTTTACTCGTGATCCAAGTGTTCTCTGTATATTGGAGTATGCGACGCGAACAAACCTAAAGTCTAAGTCCGTATCTACAATAGCTGTAGTAAGCCTCAAGATGTAAGAAATTGACCAATCACAGTCGATTATTCTCCTCACATTCGCCTGTAATTGGTCAATTTCTTACGGCTTGAGGCTTACTACACCTATTGTAGATACGGACTAATCCAATCAGCGTAATGCCCGTATCAGACTACGGATTAGGATTGAGATTGGATTGAAATTTGACCAATCAAAGCAAAGTTTACTAAACTTGAGATCAGTTTTCTCTATTCTGATTGATTATCTTTCAATCCAATCTCAATCCCAATCCGTATGATACGGGCTTAAAGCGCTTACTAAGCGTAAGCGCTGACTTTTCCTGAACGCAGCCATGTAGCGCCTGCGCAACAGAAATCGAGCGCGCCATTTTTAAAGTCAGTCATTTCTTTTAAATTCTTTTAAGAAATATTAGCACTCATAAAAAATTATTGAAATAAAATAAATATTTCACTTCTTCATACATAATTTTGAAACTAATAATTAATTGAAACAAATAATATTGATTTAACGAGAAAAAAATATTTATTTGATGTAAGAAATCCTTTCTCAAAACAAATAAATATTTACTTGTTTCAAATAAATGATGTGTAAGGGAGTATTAGAATAAATATTTATTTGAATTCAATAAATTTTTTTTCAGTGAACAAATTGTGCATTTAATACAATTTTTAGTTCTTAGAATAGCAATATTAAATAAAGAAAATATAATTTGTGCTATTCGCGATTAAGATTAAGTGCTCTATTATCTCATGAATATTTTCTGCACTACTATTTATAGGGTAAATTTGTAAACAATTTGCGTAATTCGTTTAGTTTGAAATTGAAGGGAAAAAAGTAATAAAGGCCGGTATTCATAATCAGATCTTATTTCAAGACCGTCTTAAGTAATATCTTAAGATGCTAATACGGCTCTGTGATTGGTTAATGACATCTTAAGATTGTACTTAAGATGGTCTTATATATAAGATCCGACTATGAATATCGCCCAAAGAGCGTGTTCAGCAGACACAACTGTTGCACAACTGTTGAGTTCGTCTTATTTTGTATAATTTGCGAGTTTTTGTATAAAATCTCGAAAATTTTATTTTGCATGAAAAGGCACCTTTACGGTTTAAAAAATGTATATTTATTTCATATCCTCTAATTCGATGGTCGAATTCAAGTTGTTCCTTTTCCGCGATGCCGATTGGTTCTCTCGCTGCGCTTACTTCGCGAAGATCGCGTATTTTGACAGCTATGTGTATCAAGGGGTTAGTAGTGTAATATTAATTACTTAATATAAATTTAATTTGTTTACTACGTTGGTTCTGTTCCTACGTTGATAAAAAATTTTCTTTTCCTCTTGGACGTCATCAAGATTATTGTTTCAGATAAGTTTTACAAAATGTTCTTATTATAACCTTTATTCTTCTTTATTCGTTATATTTTATTTTACAAACAATACTTTGTGTTATATTTTATTTTCAGTTGCGGTTTTCATGTTTTTTGTACAAATGTTTTCTGTATATGGTTATATGTAATGCGAATCTTTAAATTGTGTTGGGAACATGCTCTTTTCGGAGATTATACATCTATTATGGATCTAAGATGTAACAAAATTCTGTCTGATGTAGTCTGATGTAGTAAGTCTGAGATGAAGAAATGGAGCTGATGGTTGAACTGAATTGAGTTACTTACAATGGTTTGTAATGTTTATTACTTCTATTCTACACGATATCTAAAATTGTTGTTATTTTATATCCTGATGCAAAAGAATGGAGCAATAATTGATTATTGTTGTCAAGTTGTATAGATAAGCCCCTTAAAGTGAACTTCTTTCTGGATCAGAAGAAAGTTTTATTTTTGGTGGAAAAGCCAGTGTGGAAATAAAGTGCGTTTGCATCATGCCAATGGATTACTTTCGCGTTGTGAATATGCAAGGAGTTGTATTTGATAGCACTTTTTGGAGGATTCCTGTGGATTGCGAAAGAGTAACTCGGTTCATGATTATTGTTTCAGATAAGTTTTACAAAATTATAATCTTTATTCTTTAGATTTTATTTTGCAATCGATACTTTATGTTATATTTTATTTTCAGTTGCGGTTTTCATGTTTTTTGTACAAATGTTTTCTGTATATGGTTATATCTTATGCAAATCTTCAAATTGTGTTGGGAACATGCTCTTTTCGGAGATTATACATCTATTATGGATTTAAGATGTAACAAAATTTAAAGTTGTACAGTCTGAGATGAAGAAATGGAGCTAGAGAGTTTTTCTAAAAAAGGAGTTCAAACAATTAAAGTTCTCAATAAAACTGGAAGAAAGGAGTTAATGAATAAACATTTGGCTTGAGAACTAAAACTGAAGTGTGCTAAAAATGTAACAAAATCGACAAAAGTATGTAATTAACATTTTCATTCAACTTTAATATAGCATCCATTTCCTATTAAATTGATATTCATTAAAATATTCATTAAAATATAATAACGTTGAAAGAACGATGTTTCTAGATTTTAGGGATCGATCTGTTTGGGAAAGATAAAAATCAAAACACAATTGATAGCTTGTTGATATGACTGATTAGTTATGATAATAATCCGTAAATAACATTAGATTCCGAAAAAGTGGTGAATGTCACTTCCACAAAGGCGGTATTTAATTTGTCGATAAATCCCTATAATAATTATCTCTCACCCTATAATAGTTATCTCTTGCATGTTGACAAATTGATCGCAGTCTGGGATACTTGATATTTAAAAAAACTAATTACTATAGTATCGCAAAGGCAAATTAATTACACACACATACATACACATTAATAACATTTATTGTGCTTCAGGGACAAGTATGGAAAGTATAAAATTTATAATTAATAATTAATAAAATAATATAATAAAATTCAATAAAATAAAATAACATTATTAATAAAAGATATATTTATAGCTTATGTTTATGTAATAATAAATGTTATACTGTAATATTATGATTAATATAAATATTTTTTTGTAATTCTCGTGAATTTTAATATCTTATGTATAGAATTAAGCTAATTTTTATATCTGGGCACTTTTTATTGAATTTTTTTACCTTGGATTGAAGATCATTTCTTTTTTCCCACTCATTGTTTAGACGTCGATTATAAGCAATATAATGTCCAATTCCATCAGTATCTAATGGTAGTATAAATTCCACAGTTCCGCATAATAAAAAATTCTGCTCTTTAATACACAGTTTGGTCGGTATGTCTCTTAAGTTAGTTTTAAAATTTTGAATATTATTCTCTTGAGCATAATTCGACTTTGCATATACATCATCTGTATCAATGCACAAGTACTGTCCTATTTTAAATTCCCTATTTGCTGTATTTTGATGGCATTCAGAACAGTATACAACTTTATTACTTATGTATTTAATTATTTCATTTTCCAGGTTTTTATAACCATTTTCCCAAATGAAATTCAGTGATGGCACAGGTATTACTGTTTTTTTTATCACCTTATTGTCTGCACATTGACTGCAAGTAATAACTTCAAATGGACTTGGATAATGTGTCATTAAAGTAAAAAATAATGTATTTACATTAGAGTTACAGTCAATAGTTGGTTGCGTGTGATCAAAAAGTCTATGCAGGATATATGCACGTCGTTTATAGAATTTATCTTGCAATCCAGTATTAGCATAATCTACAACGGTTTTCGCATAATTAAAATCAGTTTTTTCAAAATCATTCAAGAAATTTCCTGTAGATTCTTTTGAACAACTATTTAAAAAGTCTTTAAATTCTTGACTTATACCATAACCAGCTCTTAATAATTCTGTACAGCTATCAATTGCACAAGTATTGAGGAATTTAAATTTTCTTTTAAATACGATTCTTGGCCTTAATTTGTTTCCATTTTGTATGACTGTTTTATCAAGAGACACGGTAGTGTCTCGCGTCAAGTCAGAAAAATTTATCAAAAGCGTCATCATCACAGCGCAGCGTCATCACAGCGCAGCGAGACCGACCGTGTCTCTTAACGCGACGCGACGGGTTGCGAGTACTCGAGATGTTGAGATCTCATATAACGAGTGAACGGATCAAATTCTAAGTAGGCTTGATCGATAGCTTGGGGTTCGAATTGGGGAGGTATCTCCTATAACATTTTCCGCTACGTGCCCTACGAGCGGAGATATTGCGACGCAAAGTCGAAAATGTGAAAATTTTATATTAAGATACTTTCTTCTTCTTCTACTAACGCCGACGTCTCTCAACCAATCAGAGGACTCAGAGAAATGTCACTTTCACTTTTTCGACACTGGCGGTGCTGGTATCGCCAGTTTCGATTATACGTGTGTGTGCTGCACGCAGTGCAGATGTGTGCTGCACGCAGTGCAGACAGTGCGTTCAGCGCGCTGTCACAGTCAGTCTTAACCTATCGTCAAGAGACACGGTAGTGACAGCCAAATACGCGCGGAGCGAGACCGACCGTTACTTACTACGTTTACACGAGCGTTACTTCTGTAGTAACTTACGATAATTCGTTCGCATAAACGGGATTGTTCTTCATGTAAATAACTTATAAGATAATTTACTCCGCGTAAACGAGTGATGATGATGAATTATCGTAAGTTACTACAGAAGTAACGCTCGCGTAAACGTAGTATACGTGATTTGTCGCGATTCAAGGTAATTGTTTTATTATTACATGTAATTATCGTATAATATATAATATATATTCTATCAAGAGACACGGTAGTGTCTCCCGTCAAGTACACGCGAAGCGAGACCGCACCGTGACTCTTATCTTCGTGTAAACGGGATTTGTATATAACTTACGATAATTCGTTCGCGTAAACGGGATTGTTCTTCGTGTAAACGGGACTACAAAAAGAAATGATATCATAACAAAATTACCTTTTTAAAAAAAGGTAAAAAAAAGGCGTCAAGTCACACTCGTTCGAAGAAAGTGGTTATCTCAAAAAAACCGATGAGGTATCTTTGTACCTAAAAAAAACTGATGTGGTATGTTTGTATTTTCACAAAAATAAATGATATCTATAAATTGCGCCAAGTAAAAAATGAATATATATTCCTCGGAAAATAACTGTTGTATTATTTTCCGTATTATTAAAAAAAATTTCGTACAAAAACTTGACGCTGCTCACAACAAAATTACCTTTTTTAAAAAAGCAGCGTCAAGTTTTTGTACGAAATTTTTTTTAATAATACGGAAAATAATACAACAGTTATTTTCCGAGGAATATATATTCATTTTTTACTTGGCGCAATTTATAGATATCATTTATTTTTGTGAAAATACAAACATACCACATCAGTTTTTTTTAGGTACAAAGATACCTCATCGGTTTTTTTGAGATAACCACTTTCTTCGAACGAGTGTGACTTGACGCCTTTTTTTTACCTTTTTTTTAAAAAGGTAATTTTGTTATGATATGCTTGACCCATTGGTTTTTGAAGCTGTAATTCAAATTCTGGATCTGCTGAGACAAATTTTCCTCGTTTATTTGTTTCTGCATTATCAACAATTTCTTGCACACTATCAATATTCCTTTCAAAATCATCATTTTTGTTAGTTACTTTTATTGTTGAGTGTAATGGTATATTGTTAACAAAGGAAGAATAGTTCACTACATTACTTTCATTAATTTTTTTAAAGTTGCAGTTCTTGATAACTGAATTACTATCTTCGGCATGGTTAACGTTTTCGTCGGAAATTTTGTTGGTGTAGTTGTGATCATGATTAATAGAAACATTAATTAAACTTTCAGAATCTCGTTTATTGAAAGGTGTATGTAGAATGTTTTTCTGAAGCTCCTCTTTTTTAAATAGATTTTTATATCCTTCTTTCTTGCTTTCCAAGTTACCTGTAAAAGTATCTGTTTTATCCCATTTGATATAAACGTCATTGATTTTTCCGTCTTGAACAATTTTTTGTGTACCATTATCACATTCCAATTTAGTGTTATTATCTACATTATTATTGCCTGAAAAATCAGGTAAATTAATAACTGAAGCCGAGTGTGTGAAATCTTGAGGTAAATAATCATTATTTTTGTTTATACTTATATCATTAGAATCTTTTTCTAGAGAAAAATGTACAGAAGTATCATTAAAATTTTCTGGAAAATTTATTTTAACGATGTCAGCCTTTCCTCTCCAGTTTTCTATTGCCTCAATGTGTTCATTATTGTCTTTTCGTTTTGAGATTTTAGTTGAAGGAATTTTCCCAGAATCTTTTAATCGATTATAAGCTGCTATACCTAGTTTTATATCTGTGTCGATTTGTCTACAATGTTTAATTAATATTTTATCAACTCTTTGACGTCTTCTTTCTTCTGACAGTGAGCCTTTGACATCGGAAAAGTAAGCTTCTGACCTAGCTGATGTAGCTACATCATGAGGACTTTTAAAATAATCCTGCATCACGTTTGTCCATGTCGGGAATTGCAAAGCCTAGAAAAAGGATCTATAAAAGCTGGCAAGTAATAATCATTATTCTTTATATAAATCAAAGTCAGAATTATTAAACTGAGAAAAATCTAATAATGATGTACATTTAAAATTTTCAATATAACAAAAAATGGGTCTTCTTTTAGCGTCATTATTCATATCTTCATTATCTTGTAAGAAATCCTTATTTGCTCTTTTTTTATTCAAATCACTTTTCTTTTCTGTTTCCTCTTTCCGACAATTATCTTCAAATTTGTAAGTTTTAATTTTTTGTATTAGATTCTTTTTCGCCTTTTGACACTCTTCAGTATCGATTTTATTACTGGCCACCATGAAAACTTCTTTTAATGTTATAGTGAATGCAGTCATCAAGAGACACGGTAGTGTCTCGCGTCAAGCCACAGCGCAGCGAGACCGACCGTGACTCTTTTACGCGACGCGACGGGTTGCGAGTACTCGAGATGTTGAGATCTCATATAACGAGTGAACGGATCAAGTTCTAAGTAGGCTTGATCGATAGCTTGGGGTTCGAATTGGGGGGGGGGGGGGGTATCTCCTATAACATTTTCCGCTACGTGCCCTACGAACGGAGATATTGCGATGTAAAGTCGAAAATGTGAAATTTTTTAAGATACTTCTTCTTCTACTAACGCCGACGTCTCTCAACCAATCAGAGGAATCAGAGAAATGTCACTTTCACTTTTTCGACACTGGCGCGCTACTATCGCCAGTTTCGAAATCGGTATGTTATTATTACGTGTACGTACTGCGCTCAGTGCAGTTAGTGCAGTTAGCCGGTTCAGCGCGCTGTCAGTTAGTTAATAAATAATAAAGGCCATTACACGTGAAAAATTTTAGTCGTAATCGTAAGGCCGTAGTCGTAAAGTCGTAAACCATTATTCGTGAAAAATTCTGGTCGTAACCGTAAGGTCGAAAGGTTTCCAACTCATGCAAACAGATGGCACTCTGCGAGTGACAAATCATAACCGCAAAGTCGTAATAGCAATCGCAAGACCATAATCATAGTCGCAAACTTTTCCATCACGTTGGAATTTTACGGAAAGATCTTATAATCACATATAAGATTCGAAAGATTGAAGTTTTGCTTCTTCATTTCGTTTATCAACTATATTGTGTAGAAAATATTCGAAACGTCTGGTGACGATCACTCATATATTTCATCTGTAGATGAAAATCAAAATATTAATATTGATAATAATAGTGATGTTGGTGATTTTGCGAATGACTCATTAGATGAGTTTATTATTGCTTGTGTGCAAAGTTACACACATTTATATAACAAAGCCGATAGAAATTATAAAGACAATGCAATGAAAGAGAAATCATGGGAAGAGATTTCAAAAACATGTCACATATCAAGTATGTTTTGAAAACGGTAGTAGAAGAGGAGTGGCACCCGTTTGACCACGTTAATATTGACCACGGTCCCGATTGACCACGTTGAAATTGACCACGTTGCGATTGACCACGTTGATATTGACCACGTTGTGATTGACCACGGTCCCGATTGACCACGGTCCCGATTGACCACGGTCCCGATTGACCACCGTCCCAATTGACCACGGTCCCGATTGACCACGGTCTCGATTGACCACGGTCCCGATTGACCATCGTTCCAATTGACCACGTTCCCGATTGACCACGGTCCCCATTGATCCTATATAATATATCAGAATCCGAGTACGCGTTAAGGAAAACGAAATCCCGACGTCTTCCACGAGGAGAAGTCGGCTCAATTGGTTATCTGACACCTAATAAACACTGTAGTCAGGTCGGCGTCAATGTAGCATCGACGATAGGAGAATTCGGCACGCAGACGTCTTCTTCAAGACGAAGTATAATGTACGCGTTGACAGACACCTAGTACACGCTAAAATGGGGTCGGCGTCAAACCCACTATTCGGGAAAGCGAAATTAGTACGTAGACACCTTCCCCGAGAACAAGACCCGGAATCACGTCTACCAGGTTCCTAGAGCCAGCCCTGTAAGGTCGGCGTCAACGGCCGACAACATAAAGTGCATCAAAACATCTTTCCCAGAGCATGTGTGGGCGGGGGGCTTCGCCCCCCCTGCACCCCCCCATTGTGTAAGTAAACCTAGAAGTGTGGGCGGGGGGGCTCCCGCCCCCCCCCCCTGCACCCCCCCTGTGCACTGGGCGGGTGGGTTGGGTTGACGGGTGGGCAGGGGGGGCTTCGCCCTCCCCGCACCCCCCCCATGGACACGCCTTCGGCGTGCCTGGGTAGGAGATGTATTTCGCTTTATGCGTGAGCGGGGGGGGTTTCGCCCCCCCTGCACCCCCCCCCCCATGCACGTAAGCCTCACTTTATAAATTATTCGAGATCGTGGTCAATCGGGACCGTGGTCAATCGAAACTGTGGTCTATCACAACATGGTTAATATCAACGTAGTCAATCGCAACGTGGTCAATTTTAACGTGGTCAATCGGGACGGTGGTCAATCGGGACCGTGGTCAATCGGGACGGTGGTCAATCGGGACCGTGGTCAATCACAACGTGGTCAATCGCAACGTGGTCAATCGCAACGTGGTCAATTTCAACGTGGTCAATTTCAACGTGGTCAATCGGGACCGTGATCAATCGGAACGGTGGTCAATCGGGACCGTGGTCAATCGGGACGGTGGTCAATCGGGACCGTGGTCAATCGAGACCGTGGTCAATCGGGACCGTGGTCAATTGGGATGGTGGTCAATCGGGACCGTGGTCAATCGGGACGGTGATCAATAGGGACCGTGGTCAATCGGGACGGTGGTCAATCGGGACCGTGGTCAATCGGGACGGTGGTCAATCGGGACCGTGGTCAATCACAACGTGGTCAATCGCAACGTGGTCAATTGCAACGTGGTCAATATCAACGTGGTCAATCGGGACCGTGGTCAATGTTAACGTGGTCAAACGGGACGCTCCCGTAGAAGAGTATATTTTACAAATAATCATTATTATACATGTTTTATAGTTAATGAAGTACAACAACGATGGCAAAGGCTGAAAGATAGATATGGAAAACAAAGACGTTTAAACGATCATGCAATGCGTAGTGGCAGTGCTGCACAAACAATTAAACAGTGGCCATTATTCAAAAACATGCAATTTATGGATAAACACATTCAAAGAAGAAGGTATAGATCAACAAAAAAAAAAGATATATGTATAAATATATTAACATTCAAATAATTGTGTTGTAGGACTTTCAGCAACATTTCATTGCACTCTACCACTCAAGAAACAATAAATTCTAATTTTCGAAACAAAAGGTATTCTGTAGTATTTAGATTGCTTTTAATTTATTAACTTGATCTTACTTTTAAATTTAAAAGTTAATATATTTCATAAATTAATAAAAGCTAATATATTTAATAAATTTTTAGAAAAAAAAAACATAAAAATTCTTGTTAAATACAAGAATTGAAAATATCATTTTTACAATAAATAATTAAGGCCAGTATTTATAATTCAATCTTATACTTAAAATCGCGTTATCTATGTTTATCTTCAAATACCGTATGGATCATTTCACTCGCTACGGCGTATCTAAAGATGATTTTAAGACAATCTTAAATATAAGATTGGACTATGAATGTACTGGCCCAAGACATCAAATATTATTTACTTCAATTTCTTGCAAGAAGTTAAGCAAAGATATTTTTATTCTCTGATTTCTTCTTTTATAAAAAAAATTACTTTATGATTATCCTTTATTTATACTTTTTTTTTGGATATATGAAAAAAATACAAATATATTCTATTTTTTAAAGTGATATTTGATATTTCAATCATTAATCGCAAAAACTATATTATTTCTGATTTTTATAATTGCAATTATTTTATTTATGTAATTTCTGTAATTAATTTTATCAATAATTTTTATGAATGTTTTTTGACAATTTTATACCATTTTTCAACAAAAAACTTTATTAAAAAGATTGGTATCAAAAACAAATTATCAATTATCATTATGCATATTCTTGATGTTTAATTTTTAAATTTGTACTCTTGTTTTTAATTTGGAAAGTAAGTAGGTGTTATTTTGACAGTTCTGTATCGGGAGCTCCGAGGGGGGAGCGGGGCGAGGGGAGGACTCGAGGGCGAGGGGGTCCTAGGGAAGGGGGGATTAGGGTTTCGGCGAGCGCGTCGGGACATGTTCTATAAACAAATGTCACCTCGCGTCGATGTTCGGTCGATAGTATTTATAAACATATCACTTCACACTTCAGATGCGAGCGAGCGCCTATGACAGGCGGCTATAATTTATGCGAGTGGCGTGACGCCGCGGTCCTTTTCATTTTCCTTTGTAGGAGGAGTTATCAAGCGCGGAGGAGGGGGGGGGGGGCATTAGGGTATCGACGAACGTCAATGACTGAATTTATAAACGAATATCATCTCGCACTGCAGATGCGAGCATCGATGGTCGACGTAGGTACTTGACAAAAAATTTTATGCGATTCAACCGTCGCGGTCTCTTCTCTTTATTTTTCTTTCGAGGAAGAGCCGCTTATCGGGGTTTCGCGGCGCCATTCGGTTATGGCGTCGCGTGCTACAAAGGCGAGCGCCGATGACAGGCTATGACCCTTAAGCTAGCCGACAGAAATTACTAAATTTGATAATTTTTAATTTTTCTAAGTGTATTTCGTTTGTAAATCGTTTGTAATTGATTGTGAGTCAGTTTTTAACGTTTGTGACCAATTAGTTTGTTTGTAATTAACAATTTTATTTTGGCCATGATGTCAGCCGACACTTTTTAATAACAAACCGATTTTTGATTTCTGATAGCTGTAATTAATAGGAAATCGTTTGTGATTTACGAATATATTAGTAAAACGTTTGTAAGTAAATAAATTTCTGAGTTATTTGCAAAATAAGAGTTCAGTTAATATGGTTAATGTACTGCGCAGATAACTGTGCTGCGCATGCGCGAAATGTACTCAAGGCTCCTGCGCACAAAGAGCGCGTCGACGCGTTTCGCATGGCGGAAGTCGATGCGGTAGCCAATCACTTTTCACCTTTCTGTAACTAGCGGGCGATTATTGGTCACGCATTACCTGTATGAAGCTAACCGACAAAAATTACTAAATTTCATTAGTTTTAATTTATCTAAAAAAAAGGTGCAAACTATATCTGAAATACCTACGTCGTTGACTTTGGGACATAATAGATACAGATCAACAGGAGTTGCAGCATACTTACCAATCATTACTTAGGGTATTGTATCTAATTAACAAGCTTGTTAATTAGATTATCGGCTGGCGTTCATAATGACAAAATTGAAAATACTATTAATAACAAATGAATTAACCATATACAAACATTGAAAATACACTCACAAACAATTTACAAGAAATATCCCTTTTCATATTAACAAATGATGTAATATTAATTACATTAAAGATTGTAAACAAACGTGATATATGACAGCTATTTCAAAACTACTGAGAATTTTTGCTCATAGGATGCGTGGCCAATAATCACTCGTACCAGAAAGGTGAGAAGTGATTGGCCACCACATCGACTTTCGCCATGCGTAATATACGTCGACGCGCTCTTTGATGACCAAAATAAAATTGTTAATTACAAAGAACTAATTGGTCACAAACGTTAAGAACTGACTCACAATCAATCACGATCGATTTACAAACGAAATACACTTAATTTACAAACGGAATACACTTAGAAGAATTAAAACTAATCGAATTTAGTAATTTCTGTCGGCTAGCTTCATACAGGCAATGCGTGGCCAATAATCGTCCGCTAGTTACAGAAAGGTGAGAAGTGATTGGCCACCGCATCGACTTCCGCCATGCAAAATGCGTCGACGCACTCTTTGTGCGCAGGAGCCTTGAGTACATTTCGCGCATGCGCAGCGATCTGCGCAGTTATCTGCGCAGTACATTAACCATATTAACTGAACTTATTTTGCAAATAACTCAGAAACTTATTAATTCACAAACGTTTCACTGGTATATTCGTAAATCACAAACGATTTCCTATTAATTACAGCTATCAGAAATAAAAAATCGGTTTGTTATTAAAAAGTGTCGGCTGACATTATGGCCAAAATAAAATTGTTAATTACAAACAAACTAATTGGTCACAAACGTTAAAAACTGACTCACAAATAATTACAAACGATTTACAAACGAAATACACTTAGAAAAATTAAAAATTATCAAATTTAGTAATTTCTGTCGGCTAGCTTCATGGTCATTGACAGGCTGCTAGATTTTATAAACACTAGACAGCACAAGCGCAGCAACGCGACTCAATTTCTATGGGTATCGACGAACGTCGATGACTGAATTTATAAACGAATATCATCTCGCACTGCAGATGCGAGCATCGATGGTCGACGTAGGTACTTGATCAAAAATTTTAGGCAATTCAACCGTCGCGGTCTCTCCTCTTTATTTTTCTTTTGAGGAAGAGCCGCTTATCGGGGTTTCGTGGCGCCGCGTGTTACAAAGGCGAGCGTCGATGACAAGCTGCTAGATTTTATAAACACTAGATATCATAAGCGCAGCAACGCGACTCAATTTCTATGGGGGATATTGTTTCTCTGCAGTGCATGCACACCATGCACTAAAACAGAAGAAACGATACGCGATGCTCTAGTTGGAACGAGAGGAAAAGGCGATAGAAAAAGTATATAAGGAAGAATGAAGCGAGTCAAAATCACAGTCTGTGATTTGAAAGTCTACGCGTCGGTATATCGATTGAATGAAAAAAGTATAGCGGTTATTTTTGCATTTTTGTGCCAAGTATTCAATACAGAGTAATAGTTTTTACGATAAAGGAGATGACAATAATTTCAATATGGATGTAGACGAGGATCACGCGTTAACGGACGACAGTGATTACTTCAGCGATGAAGACAACGATCATAAAGAAGTCGTCGATAAAATAGTGACGCGTTCGGAAATCATGGCACTGAACTTACGTACGAAACAGTGCGTGATATATTTTTATTACTCAACGGGTGGTGCACTTGCACTATGTGCTTCGTGCATGATTGCTGTATCGGACCTTGATATCGGGCACATGTACGCTGTCCGAAAACACTTCGTTGACTTACGCTTTACGGAGCATTTCCGCGCCTGCTCAAAGTGTCGTGAAGCATTGTACATGACATTTCCATGTAATATATGCCCGATTTGCACACAATAAGAAAAAACATTATCGTGAGTGGGCACCTCTTAAAAGTTCATACTCGGGGTTGAAGTTTTTTGTGTCAAGTGGACGGTATAAAGAAAACATTTTTTTTTTCAAAGCAGTGAACAAAAATTGAGGTGAACAATAATTTCGAGGCAATAATGGATGTAGATTCAGCCGACGAGGATCGTCCGATGTCGCCGGACAGCAATTATAACAGCGATGAAGACGACAACCGTAAACAAGTTGTCAAGAAAATAGTGTCGCGTCCCGAATTTTTAGCGTTAGATGGACGTACGAAGTGTTGCGCCATTTATTTTTATTATATTGTTACGCCCGTGCTGTACGACCGTGCTGTGCGCTCATGCGAGACGCCCGGTAGTGGAGAAGACGCGAATCGTCCTTGGCGACGGTTGTTTACATATTACGATTGTCAGATTTGGCTCCGGGTTTCCGTCTCGTTCGGACGTGACTGCCCGAGTCTCGCTGTATTCTGAGATAACGAATAAACGGGTTTTCTTTCCTCTAACTGAGTCACCTTTCATTGTGCGAGTGTCGGGAACGCGACGTGCGTGAGAGTGAGAAGTGAGGAAGTGCAGCGGACGCGTGACGAGCGTAACATTTTGGGGGCTCGTCCGGTGGACGAGCGACGACGAGCATCGTTCCGTTTACCCCGATGGCCACAAGGAAAAGACTCCGGGTGGAGACACCTCAGCACGAGTCTGCCGAGACGACGGCCATGTCGTCAATCACGGAGACTCTTCGGACCGTCATCGAGGAAGTCCGTCTCCTGCGCGAGGAACAGGCACGGAGGGAGAGAGAGTACGCAGCGACGTTCCGTCGACAGGAGGAGGAGCTTCGCCGTCTCCGTGGGATGAACTCCAGCGACGTCCCGCAGCTAAGTCCCCTCAATTTTAGAGCATCCGGGGATGCGGAAACGCGGGCCGTGAACGACGCGAGGACGCGAGTCGCGTGCGAGGGGGATGCGGTTGCGAGCGTTGTGGGCGTAAGCGTCGTGCGCGCGAGTGAGAGAAACGCGAGCGCGGGTGATAGAAGTGCGACCGCGAGCGTTAACGACGCGCACGCAAGCGAGAGGGGTGCGAACACGGCCGCCGCAGGAATTCGAACCGTACGCACGAACGAGAGGGACGCGGACGCAAGCGGAGCGTATTCGGGGGACCGAGCTGCGTCCTTAAACAACGTAGGGGAACGGATCGCACACGCGTGTGTCGGCACCGCGGACGTGAGAGTTGGGCTTGGCTACAAGCTTAAGCCCGATACGTATGACGGGTCGGCCCCGCTGCATGAATACTTCTCGCAGCTTAACCTCATTGCGCGGGCGAATAGTTGGGACGACGCGGCGAAAACTGTCGCGTTAGCCTCAAGTTTAAGAGGGAAGGCCCGCTCGGTTCTGGAGACCGTGCAAGACGTCGAGCGCCTGAATTTCGGGGAGCTGAAAGCCAAACTCGAGTTGCGTTTTGGGGAGGGTCACCTTACTCAAAATAGCTATTCCGCGCTTACAAACCGAAGACAGAAATTTGGAGAAAATCTAGCCACTCTCGGTTCGGACATTGAGCGACTTTCACGCCTCGCATATCCCGAATGTCCTTTCGAAATTCGAGATAAAATCGCTTGTTCGCAGTTTGTGACGGCCGTCGCGGATCATTTTATCCGGCGGACGTTGTAGATAGAGGGAATAACCTCCTTAAGTCAGGCGGTTGAACGAGCGAAAGCGCTCAAAGTAATTCAAGGGGAAGGCTATGCTCGTGAGAAGGAAAGGATAAACAAGAATTTTTCAAAGAAAGGGCGGAGTAACGATTCTAATGGCGCGAAGGGCGAGTCGAAAATTGACAATATACAAAAGGAAAAGAGGGGAGGAGGGAGCAGAGGGGAAATTGGCGTGGCGGGAAATCTAACAACAACCGTGGTGAATGTTGGACCTGCGGCAAGACCGGCCATTTCCGGTCCGAGTGTCCCGACGAGAGGGGAAACGCGGTTTAGTCAAGCTCAGCGGGGTGGGCTTGGCTCGTGTTATTGATACCCCGATTATTATTTATGAAAATGCTGTGTTGAATAATAAAACCGTTTTAAAAAGCGATAGAATTAAGCCGAGTTGTTCTTATTTTTGCTATAATGGGAGAATTGACGGGAAGGAGTGCTCTTTCAAGGTAGATACGGGCTCTGACGTCTCTATACTTAATAAGAAATTTGTAGAAGCAGGAAAGAAAAAGTTTCTGTTAGAAGAAGTAAATTTGAGATATCCTACTGGAGAGAAAGTCGCGATAGAGTCCAAAGTGGAAGCTAGAGTGGAAATAGGAAAATATTCTATTGAAATTCCTTTGCTTGTTGCTGACATTAACGACGATTGTCTCTTAGGAGTAAATTTTCTTAAGATGGTAAATTTAGAGGAGATTTTTTATCCTGTTTTTCAGACTGCGGGATCAGGTTTACATTTAGCTCGAATAGAGAACGTTCGGAATGAAATCCCTGTTCCCTTGAAAGAACTTTTCGAAAATAATTCTGGGAATCTCGATGTGACTCAGAAAGAACTTTTTGCTGTATTTCTTTAAAAATTTTCAAATGTGTTTTCTGAGAACATTGTTGCGGGAAATTGTAATATTATCGAACATGTTATAAATGTACAAGACTCTCTCCCCAGAAAACAGGTAGCCCGACGGATTCCATTTCAAATGAGAGGGGAGGTGGATAAAGTTATTGAGGAAATGAAGGCATGTGGAGTGATTGAGGAATCAAACAGCCCTTGGATTTCTCCCGTAGTATTGAGGCGGAAAAAAGACGGAGCGATAAGATTTTGTGTGGATTATCGGTTAGTAAACGCTTTGACGGAAAAGGATTCATATCCCCTCCCCAGAATCGACGATATTTTTTACCAGCTAGCAGGTAATGTGTGGTTTTGTACTCTGGATTTGAAAAGTGGGTATTGGCAAATTAAAATTCGTTCTGAGGATAGAGAGAAAACGGCTTTCTCGTTCGGCAGAGGACTCTGGCAGTTTACGGTGATTCCTTTCGGATTATGTAACGCCCCGGCGACTTTTGAACGCCTAATGGAAAAAGTTTTACATGGTTTACTATTTAAAATTTGTTTGGTTTACTTAGATGATATAATAATTTTTGGGAAAACTTTCGAAGAAATGTTGGCAAATTTAGAAAAAGTATTTCTACGTTTACAAGAAGCAAATTTAAAGATAAATCCTAAGAAGTGCGTATTGTTTGGTAAAAAAGTGAAGTATTTGGGGCATGTAATTTCGGCGGAAGGTATCTCTACTGACCCTGAGAAGGTTGCTGCCGTTGAGAAATGGCCGGTTCCTCACACGAAAACTCAATTAAGAAGCTTTCTTGGATTTTGTTCCTATTATCGGAAATTCATCAAAGGTTTTTCTTCGATAGCTAAACCTTTGTATGAGCTAACGGGGAATCAGATTAAGTTTATTTGGGGAGATGTATATCAAAACTCATTTGATAAATTAAAGCAAATGTTATCCTCTCCTCCAGTGCTTTCTTTTCCGAAGGGGGAGGGTGAGTTTATTTTGGATACCGACGCCTCTAATATAGGAATTGGCGCGGTACTATCACAGAAGCAAGGGGGGGAGGAGAGGGTTATTGCGTATTTTAGTCGTGTGCTTAATAAAGCCGAGAGGAATTATTGTGTTACTCGTCGTGAACTTTTAGCGATTGTGGATTCCATTAAATTTTTTCGGCATTATCTCTTGGGACGAGAATTTTTGATCCGTACGGATCATGTTTCTTTGCGTTGGCTTATGTCTTTCAGGGACTTAGATGGTCAGTTGGCCCGCTGGCTGGAGAGACTCCAGCAGTACCAGTTTGTTATTACTTACAGAAAAGGATTTTCTCATAAGAATGCTGACGGTCTCTCGAGACGGTCGTGTGAGTCGTTAGGATGTGAATATTGTGCCAAGGTGGAAAGGAAGAATTCCGCAGCGATGGAGAAGGGAGTCGCTCGCATTGTGTTGGCGACTGAAAATCTGATTGAATGGCACCTTGAGCAAAGGGCAGATCCTAGCATTTCAATCATTCTCCGTGGTAAGGAGGCCGGAGTTCGCCCTTCACGCATCGAGTTGGCTACGGAGGATATCTCTGCTCAAATTTACTTGTCATATTGGGATGCTCTAATTTTGAAGGAGGGAATACTCTATAAGATGTGGGAAGCCCCGAACCTTAAATCCAGTTTTCTTCAACTGGTGGTTCCTCGGAAATTTGTGAGGAGAATTCTTGAGGAGTTGCATGACTCTCCGTCTGGGGGTCATTTTGGAGTAAACAAGACTCTGGAAAAGATTCGGAAACGATATTACTGGGCAACTTGCAAACAAGATGTGGAAGATTGGTGCAGAACTTGCAAGGTTTGTGTTGCCAGGAAGGGCCCCTCAGGGAAGGGGAAATCCCCTTTACAAGTCTATAACGTTGGGTCCCCGTTAGAAAGAGTACAAATGGACATTCTAGGTCCTCTTCCGGTGACAAAATCCGGAAACAGATTTCTCCTTGTTATAGTAGATTGTTTTACGAAATGGGTAGAAGCTTTTCCCTTGAGAAACATGAGGGCGAAAACGGTGGCTGAGGTTTTTGTAAACCAGTTTGTTTCTAGACACGGAGTGCCTACAGAGGTTCATACTGATCAAGGGAGGAATTTCGAGTCAGAACTTTTCTCAGAGTTAATGGAACTTCTTGGGATAAGGAAAACGAGAACTACTGCCTTACATCCTCAGTCCGATGGACAGGTCGAACGCCAGCATCAGACTATAACTAACTTTCTGGCGAAATATGTTGCGGAGAATCAAAAAGATTGGGATCGATGGATCCCTATGTTTCTCTTGGCGTACAGGTCTTCGAAACACGAGACAACTGGTGTTACCCCTTCGGAGTTATACTTTGCTCGAGATCTCAGACTGCCCTCAGATCTGTTACGGGGGAGTCCTTTGGAGTGTCATGGGATGGGGCCTCCTTTCATTGGAAATTTCGTTAGGAATTTGAAAGGAAAATTGGGCGAGATACATTCTAGCGCACGGAAGCAGATGAATTTGAGATCTTCCCGCGTGAAGTCCCGATATGATCGCGGAGTTAGACAAGTTCTTTTTCAGGAGGGGCAGAGAGTCTGGTTTTATAATCCCCGGAGGGCTAAAGGAAAGGCTCCAAAATTGCAGAGCAATTGGGAAGGTCCCTTTGTGATATTAAAGAAGCTTAGTGACGTGGTGTATTGTATTCGGAGATCGTCTCGGCATAAGAGTAAGATTGTACATTCAGACAGGTTAGCCGTCTACGAAGAGAGGAAATTGGAATAGGGAATTAGTGTAGGTCAGAGCCCGGGAGGGGGAAGATGATAATAAATGGAATATGGGATGAATGATAAATAAAGGAAATTACGAAATATTGAGTTTGATTTAATTTTGTTGTTTAGATATTTGGTTTTCTTTTACTGTGTTGGAATGTTTATTTCTTTAGAGAAGTCGGCGGTACGTGAGGAGTTAAGGGATACCGCGGCAGAACATCGGCCGAAGACTTCTTCGAGGGAATTACGTTTTTTTTTTTTTAAAGAAGACTGCCTCGCCCACGGTTTTTTTGTGGTTTTTCCGTGGGACATTGAGCGAATGCTGAGGCAGGGACTCGGGGAGCCCTGCGGGGCGTTGGGTCCACATGAGTTTTCCCCCCCTTGTCCGAAGATTACGAGGAGTGTCGTCGCGGGTAAGCGGCAACGGCAAAGACCACGGGAGAGCGGAGTTCCTGCGAGGTCGTCTGGAGCCGACGGAAGGAGGAGCCTGGCCAGCTCTCTCCAGAAGAGGTTCGGTTGGAGACCTAGTGAACGACTGCCAAGGACCAATTAAGACGGGGCCTGGTAACTCGGAGCAGCAGCTCGAGGAGGGCAAGATGACCGTTGGGTGCCTTGGAGTCTACGGTGCAGTGATGGAGTCCGCGAGAAACTACCCTCCCGGTTTGTCGGGGCGACAAACTTGGAAGGGGGAGGGTAGTGTTACGCCCGTGCTGTACGACCGTGCTGTGCGCTCATGCGAGACGCCCGGTAGTGGAGAAGACGCGAATCGTCCTTGGCGACGGTTGTTTACATATTACGATTGTCAGATTTGGCTCCGGGTTTCCGTCTCGTTCGGACGTGACTGCCCGAGTCTCGCTGTATTCTGAGATAACGAATAAACGGGTTTTCTTTCCTCTAACTGAGTCACCTTTCATTGTGCGAGTGTCGGGAACGCGACGTGCGTGAGAGTGAGAAGTGAGGAAGTGCAGCGGACGCGTGACGAGCGTAACAATATATACGGTTCATATAACCTGTGTGCTTCGTGTATGATCGCTTCACCAGACACTGGTGAGCACATATGTACTTTTCGAAAGCATGTATCCGAGCCGTACGACGTAATAAGAGGTCGATTTTGCACAAATTGTAATACTCCATTGTATCAAATATTGCCGTGCAACATGTGTCCGATTTGTATGAAGTGATTACAAAAAACATTATCGCGAGTGGGACATTATATATTACGTGCGCAACATGGTGTGGACAATTGAAGACGAGGATGAATATATGATGGATTATATTACAACGGATGTCAACGATGGTTTGCTTGAAGAAGATCAAGGAGTAAAATTGACGGATGTGCGACGAATATCACCGGTGCAGTTTCTTCGCGATCGCGAACTCGGTATACGCGGAACCGGTCACCGCATCGTTAGACAAAGAGTCGTTATCGATACCAATCCTCCTTATGACTGGGATTCTAACGTGAGACCGAAAGTGTATCGACAACTGCGAGACGAGTGCGTTAGCGAGCAAGAATCAAAGAACGCAGCTCTCTGTGCTACTAACTTTGCGCCACATTATATTCAGTCTATTGTTGACTATCACTATTGGGCGAGTGAAATTTATGAAAAGCTTAAGTATGAGTGTGAAGCAATACACATTAAGATTCATACAGGTATTGGGAGGTACGTCGAATTGGTGGTGATGAAGACTTTGATACGTCGGGAACTGTACCTGTACGCTGATCCTAAACATCGATTGATGCTTGAAAGAACTTATGAACGTGACCTTGATGATTTTAATAATTGGATCTGTAATGTCCCATTCTTCAGTCCTCGTGATTTTATGTATAACCACTATGTCATTCAATATTGCAAACGATATTGTCCAGCGTGTCATCGAGTCGCGTGCAAGTGCTCCATCGAAGAATGTGACGTGATTTAAAAAATAGTGTGTAAAAAAAGACAGTATAAAAAAACATGGAACATCCCGATGAAACGGAACGCAACCTGTTGGAAGGATCCAACCAAATCGCTACCTTGAGCGAATATTTTGCATGGGAACAGCGATGCAAGAAGTTTATTGAGCAGCTCGAAGAAGACTGTCGTTCCAAACGTCCGCGGCTCTCAGACGGCTCTCAGACTGTCGGAAACAGACAATCTTTAGTGGCAAGAATCGCGCGACTCGAAGGTGCGAAGACTCTGTTACAGAGACGGTTCGTACATATCGGTGGTGAGTACGCGGCGGGTAGTAGTAGTGCCGATAACGCGGAAAGACTCGTGTGGCGAGAGATTGATACCGCGTTCGAAAGCCGTGTGTTGACCGGTGCAGTGATAAATACCAATTACATCGAACCGCGACAATTTCTCGAAGATGCTAGAGACATCGTTCTCAATCGTGTGCGGAACGTCATGCAAAGACACGCAAGTGTAAAGATAAACACTGTGTTCAACGGTGAGTTTGTGACGGGTGACAAACGTTCAAACAAAAGTATCAACACGAGAAACTGCGAACTCTTTCGTTCGTCCGATCGGTCCGATCTGCGCGAGTGGTACGAACGACACGTTATCGAGCCTACTTTATCGTCCCTCGAAGAGTTTCAGGAACGCGACAGCGGGTGGGCGTTGTCGCGTATACTCAATTTGACAGTGAACGTGAACAAGTACAATCCTTTGCGCGCGGGATGTTACGTCAATTTACCGCGAGAAATTAAATTGAAAAAAGCTGTGATCAACGTGCAATCTATGGACAATGCGTGCTTCGCGTGGTCAGTGGTCGCCGCGCTGTATCCTGTCAAGGTCAATAATAATAATCGGGAATCCTCGTACCCTCATTACACAACAGTACTGAATTTAAAAGGCGTTGAGTTTTTAATGACGTTGAGTCAAATTAAACAGTTTGAACGATTCAACGACGTGTCGATCAATGTGTATACCATCGAGGGAGAGAAGACGCCAACTGTTCTCCCGATACGGCTCACCGACCGAAAGAGAGAAAAGCACGTAAATCTGCTGTACGTACAGGACCCGCGAAACGACAACGTGGGACATTTCGCGTGGATAAAAAATCTATCCCGTCTCGTGAGCTCGCAATTGAGCAGGCATGACGGTCGGAAATACTTTTGCGATCGGTGAGTACTTATACTCCTTTCAATAAAAATTATAAAAATATTTTATTTTTTATTTAATAATTTACAAAATTGTGTTTTTCTTTTTGCAGATGTTTACATTATTTTAGTTCGAGCGAGAAATTGGAAGCCCACGGTGTAGACTGCCGAGAGATAAACAACTGTGCCATCCGACTACCGAGCGAGGACGACAAGTGGCTTAGTTTCAAGAATCATAGCAGGAAGGAACGACTTCCATATGTCGTGTACGCCGACCTGGAATGTACCCTCGAGAAGACGGATGCGGATCCGACAACGTCCACGTTCAAGTCTCAACATCATCAGGTATTTAGCATATGATACTACGTGCGGTGCTCGTACGACGACTCGTTATCCGCGTATCGATTTCGTCGCGATAAGGATTGCGTCGCGTGGTTCGCCGAGGAACTAAGACGTTTAGCACACAACGTAAAGACTATCTTGTCCACTAATATACCCATGACAGATTTTACGCGAGACGAGTGGGAGATATTTCGGAGCGCGACGCACTGTCACTTGTGCGAAAAACCGTTCGAGCCAGACGACGTTCGAGTACGCGATCACTGTCACTTGACTGGCCGTTATAGAGGCCCCGCGCATTCCAATTGTAATTTAAATTATAAAGATTCGCATTGCATTCCAGTAGTTTTTCATAATTTATCGGGCTACGACGCGCATTTCATCATCACAGAAATAGCTACAGCGTACGAAGGACGTGTAGACTTACTTCCAATCACGAAGGAAAAATACATTTCGTTTACGAAAAACGTTAAAGAGACCGCTGAAAAATCAGATTCGCGAAGCAACATAAAATTGCGATTTATCGATTCATACAAGTTTCTCACCGCTAGTCTCGACAAATTGGCATCTTATCTCAGCAAGGATAAACTGCAAATATTACAACGCGAATTTTGTGAATTATCCGCAGAAAATTTTGATTTGCTGACGCGAAAAGGCGTATTTCCGTACGAGTACATTGACTGTGTCGAAAAGTTGGAGGACTCGTGTTTACCATCGCGCGACTCGTTTTACAGTTCATTGACAGGTGACACCGTATCCGAGAGCGATTACGAGCACGCCGCGAACGTCTGGCGACGGTTCTCCGTTCGAACCTTGGGCGAATACAGCGATTTGTATCTCAAAACCGATGTTTTGCTATTGGCCGATATCTTTGAAAATTTTCGCGACAGTTGTATCACGAGTTATGGACTCGATCCGGCGTATTATTACACTCTACCGGGTTTTACGTGGGACGCTATGTTGAAGCATACGCGTATCAATTTCGAACTGCTCACCGACATTGACATGGTCATGTTCATCGAACGCGGTATATACGGCGGTTTGAGTCAATGTTCCGGCAGATACGCGCGGGCTAATAACAGGTACATGCAATCTTACGATTCATCGAAACCATCGTCGTACCTGATGTATTTCGATGTGAACAACTTGTACGGCTGGGCGATGTGTCAACCATTGCCCTATGCAGATTTTCGATGGGTCGAAGACGTCTCGAATTTCGAGTTTAGCACGATCGCTTTGGATTCGCCCACGGGTTACATTCTCGAAGTCGATCTAGAGTATCCGCAGAATAAACACGACGCGCACGCCGACCTACCGTTCTGTCCTACGCGTGATAAACCACCCGGCAAACGGCAGGAAAAACTTCTCGCCACGCTGTACGATAAGAAGCGTTATGTCATACACTACCGCAACCTACAGCAATGCGCGCACCACGGCCTTCGCGTCACAAAGATACACCGCGTATTACAATTCGCTCAATCTCCATGGCTCCGCGCTTACATCGAACTTAATACAAAATTTAGAACACTGGCCAAAAACGATTTCGAGAAAAATTTGTATAAATTGATGAACAATGCGGTATTCGGGAAAACTATGGAGAACGTTCGAAATCACGTTGATGTAAAATTATTAACAAAGTGGGAGGGTAGATACGGCGCGGAGGCACTGATCTCGAAACCAAATTTTCACAGCAGGAGCGTTTTTTCGGAAAATCTGATAGCCATTGAACTGCGAAAACTCGAGGTTAAATTTGACAAGCCTATTTACGTCGGCATGTGCATTCTCGACGTATCGAAAGTCTGTTTGTACGAATTTAATCACAAGTACATGTTACCGTTGTATCGCGACAAGTGTAGAATTATGTATACCGATACGGACAGTCTGATATATCACGTAGAGTGCGAAGATGTGTAAGTAGGTAAACTAGGCGGGTTCTAACCCAGGAGCTCCGAGGGGGGGTGAGGGGCGAGGGGGGTCCCCTGGCGGGGGGGTGTCCGCGGGTGAGGGGGGGGGTCCCGCGTTTCCGGTCGCGCCGCGGGGTGAGGGGGAGAAGGGTACCACGTTTCCGGTCGCGCCGCGGGGTGAGGGGGCCGCCTTCTCGGGCGCCGCGGGGGAGGGGTCCGCGGGGTGAGGGAGTCGCGTGCAACGGCCGCGTCGGTCCGCGTGACGTCACACGGCGCGCTCCCGCTCGCGTTCTCGCTCCCGTCCCCCCCCGTTCGCGCGGTTCCCCGTTCGCGCGATCTCTCGCCATTCCTCTTCGTAGTACGTCTTCATGTTCTCTCTCTCTTTCTCTCTTATCTTTTTCTCCTACTCACCTTCTTACCTGTGCGTCATCCGTTCACGTCTTGTCTCGGCTATTTCTCTCGGGTGTCCTCTTCACATTCGCCTTTTCGCTCCCACCCATTATAGTTATATCATTTTTTAAAAATATTATTTTAAGTGACTTATTGGAAATAAGAGGAAGAATATTTAATAATTAGCTATGAGACAGAGTCATTTATATGAGAAAACGTTTAATGATTGCGCGACGAGTGCGGCACGCGCATTCTTATCTAGAGTTACCGCTCTGTAATTCTAAACCGCTGACGGTGGACAAGGGAACGGTAGACAGAAGGAAAGATAAATAATTTTAGATACTGTGATATATGTATACATTTATTTCTCATTTTACCAAATTTCCGGCTCGTAGATACGCATTCCGAACAAAATTTGTAAGTCGAATATGTCTTCCACGCCGCTCTGCTCCCATATTAGCTCGTTGGCTTCACGATCAATCGATCTGAAATAGCGAGTCCACATTTGATGCGCCAAATTCAAGGAGCCATTGATTCTCACTTCATCACGATGTATCTGTCGCTGAAATCAGATTACATAAAAATAAAAAAAATGTTAAAAGTATAAAGATATGAAGTATACATACCTGGCCGTGAAGAATTCGAATTCTCACCATGTCTGTAACGCGTATCTCAACGACGGGTATGTTATCAACCCATACTATCTGTAAAAGTTATATACCATTTAATATTTACAAATTTACACTTTAATCGCGAATCGTTATACACACCCCAGTCGCCGGATAAGATATTTCAATCACATCTTCAATATAAGCCATTATAGCAGTTATATAACAAAATGTATGTAATAAGCCGTATGCAAAGAGAGACTGTGTGCTCTGACCCGAGGCAGAGCTCAATTTATAAGGATCGAAAAAATGAAGAGAGAGGGTTGTACGTGATTTATCTGCGACATATTATATTGTAAAAAACTAACTGTCATGGAAAATAATCTTCTACTTACCTTTGCATCTTGCAATCGCAGGTGGAGACTCTGAACCGCTATCGAATACAATGAGGAGCGAGGATGTGCATGAATCATCTCAGGTATATTATATTATATGAAAATGATACCTTTTTCAAGAACATATGTGTCTCGCGATGATTTCATCAAACACGTGCAAAATTGCAAATTTTGCAATTTCGTATAAATCAATGGCGCGTTATTGTTTTCAAGAACATACGTGTCTCGCGATGATTTCATCGAACACGTGCAAAACTGCAAATCTTGCATTTTTCTGTTCGATGTACAGCTGCTGCAGTTACACAGATCAATTCATCATAAGTCAATAGCGCGTTATTGTTTTCAAGAACATATCACGACGTGTCTCGCGATGATTTCATCGACACACGTGCAAAACTGCAAATCTTGCATTTTTCTGTTCGATGTACGGCTGCTGAGATCATAGTGAAATTTGATATGACAAAAAAAGCAAACGATGCATCATTAGTGAGGTATAAAATGGATAATCTGAGGGAATACGCTCAGTAGTCGAGGACTGGAAGTCGCGAGTACCAAAAATTGTGTTGGAAAGAGGATCGTGCAATAACATGGAGCAAGAGTTGTTGGAGCAATCCACCCTTTTAAATTCGCGGGAAGACTTTACCGCGTGGGAGCAACGATGCGACGAGTTTATCGAATCGTTGGAAGAACAAAGCCGAATTAAACGGCCACGATTATCCATCGGTCTTAGACAGTCGTTGGTCGCTTGTATCGCACGACTCGAAGGTCTGAAAGACTCGGTACGTCAACGTTTCGTGCATGTGGGTGCCGGATACGGTGCGAGTGAGACATAACTCAGATGGCGCGAGATAGATACGGCTTTTGAAAGCCGTATACTGACTGGTGCGGTAATAAATTCCAAACACATCGAACCTCATCAATTTCTCGAAGATGCGAGGGACATTGTACTCGATCGTGTGCGGAACGTCATGCAACGGCATGACAATGTAAAAATAAACACAGTGTTTAACGGTGAATTTGTGGCTGGTGACAAACGCGCGAATAAAAGTATCGCTACCAGAAACTGTGAACTCTTTCGTGAGTCCGATCTGCACGAGTGGTACAAGCGACATGTTATCGAGCCTACCCTAGCATCGCTGGAGGAATTCCAGGAACGTGATAGCGGGTGGGCGTTGTCGCGTATACTTAATTTAACGGTAAATGTGAACAAGTACAATCCATTGCACGCGGGGTGTTTTGTGGAAATACTGCGAGAAATTAAAATGAAGAAGGCGGTGATAAACGTGCGATCCAAGGACAATGCATGTTTCGCATGGTCAGTGGTGGCTGCTCTGCATCCAGCCGAAAGACATGCAGATCGGGAAACATCGTATCCACATTACACGTCGGTGCTAAATCTCCAAGATATTGAGTTTCCAATGACGTTGGATCAAATTAAAAAATTTGAAAATTACAACGACATCTCCATCAACGTCTACAGCATCGAGAAAAACAAGAAACTTACTATCCTGCCAATACGGCTCACTGACAGAAAGATGGACAGACATGTAAATCTGCTGTACGTGGATAACGACAACGTGGGGCATTTTGCATGCGTCAAGAACCTATCCCGCCTCCTGAGCTCGCAATTGAGCAAGAAAAAAAACAAAAAATACTTTTGCGATCGGTGAGTATACATCTTAATAAATAATAAAAATAATTTTTACGTGAAAGATATATATAAAATTTCATTATTTACAGATGTTTGCACTACTTCAGCTCCAGCGAGAAATTGGAAGCCCACACCGTCGACTGTCGGGAGATGAACGACTGCGCGATCAAGTTACCGAGCGATAACGACAAGTGGTTGGCCTTCAAGAATCACAACAGGAAGGAACGAGTTCCGTTTGTCGTGTACGCCGACCTCGAGTGCACCCTGGAGAAGATGGAAGCGGATCCGGAAACGTCCAGGTACACGTATCAACATCATCGCGTGTTTAGCATAGGGTACTACGTGCGCTGCTCGTACGACGATTCGTTATCAATGTATCGGTTTCGTCGCGATAAGGATTGCGTCGCGTGGTTCGCCGAGGAGCTAAGATGTTTAGCTCACAATGTAAATACTATTTTGTCCACTAATGTACCCATGGCAGATTTCACGCGAGACGAGTGGGAAAAATTTAACAGCGCAACGCACTGTCACGTGTGCGAAAAACCGTTCGAGCCAGACGACGTGCGAGTACGCGATCATTGTCACCCGACCGGTCGGTACAGAGGTCCCGCGCATTCTAATTGTAACTTAAATTACAAAGATTCGCATTGCATTCCCGTAGTTTTTCATAATTTATCGGGCTACGACGCGCATTTTATTATAACGAAAATAGCAACAGCGTACGAAGGACGTGTAGATCTACTTCCAATCACAAAAGAAAAATACATTTCGTTTACAAAAAATGTTAAAAGCACCGAGGATAAAAATGAGAAAACTTGCGTTAAATTACGATTTATCGATTCATACAAGTTTCTCACCGCTAGTCTCGACAAATTGGCATTTTATCTCACCAAGGATAAACTGCGAATATTGCAACGCGAATTTTGTACATTATCCGCAGAAAATTTTGATTTGCTGACACGAAAAGGCGTATTTCCTTACGAGTACATTGACTGCGTCGAAAAATTGGACGACTCGTGCTTACCACCGCGCGACTCGTTTTTCAGTTCATTGACAGGTGACACCGTATCCGAGAGCGATTACGCGCACGCCGTCAACGTCTGGCAGCGGTTCTCCATTCGAACACTCGGTGACTACAGCGATTTATATTTGAAAACCGATGTCTTGCTGTTGGCCGATATTTTTGAAAATTTTCGCGATAGCTGCGTCGCGAGTTATGGACTCGATCCGGCGTACTATTATACTCTGCCGGGATTTACGTGGGATGCTATGTTGAAGCATACGCGTATCAATTTCGAACTGCTCACCGACATTGACATGGTCATGTTTATCGAACGAGGTATACGCGGCGGTTTGAGTCAATGTTCAAACAGATACGCGCTGGCCAACAACAAGTACATGCAGTCGTACGATCCATCGAAACCATCGTCGTACCTGATGTATTTCGATGTTAACAACTTGTACGGCTGGGCAATGTGTCAACCATTGCCTTACGCAGATTTTCGATGGGTCGACGACGTAACCGATTTTAATGTTATGGATGTCGCGTTGGATTCCTCGATAGGCTACATTCTCGAAGTCGATCTCGAGTATCCGCAACATCTTCACGACTCGCACACTGACCTACCGTTCTGTCCGACGCGCGATAAACCACCCGGTAAGCGGCAGGACAAGCTTCTCGCAACATTATACGATAAGAAACGTTATGTCATACATTATCGCAACCTGCAGCAGTGTACTCGTCACGGCCTTCGCGTCACAAAGATTCACCGCGTATTGAAATTCGAGCAATCTCCATGGCTTCGCGATTACATAGAACTCAACACGCAATTTAGAACATTGGCCAAGAATGATTTCGAGAAAAATTTATACAAATTGATGAACAACGCGGTGTTTGGCAAAACCATGGAGAACGTGCGCAATCACGTTGACGTGCGACTCGTGACACATTGGGAGGGTAGATACGGCGCGGAGGCAATGATTGCAAAACCAAATTTTCACAGTCGAAGCGTCTTTTCGGAGAATCTAGTAGCAATAGAAATGCGAAAACTCGAGGTGAAATTCGACAAACCAATCTACGTGGGTATGTGCATCCTCGATATATCCAAGACATGTTTGTATGAATTTCATCACGAGTACATGTTACCGTTGTATCGCGACAAGTGTAAAGTCACGTACACCGATACGGACAGTCTCATTTATCACATCAAGTGCGACGACGTGTACGATACCATGAGGCGCAACATTAATAGATTTGACACTAGCGATTACGCGATTGATAATGCGTACGGTATCCCACTCGCCAATAAAAAAATTCCGGGTTTGATGAAGGACGAAAATAACGGTGCGATAATGACCGAATTCGTCGGGCTTAGAGCAAAGATGTACGCCTTGCGAGTCGACGGTAAGAAAGATACGAAAAAAGCTAAAGGTGTTAAGAGTAACGTCGTAGCCAGGTCGATAACGTTCGACGATTACACGCGGTGTCTGCGCGACGAAATTGAAATGACGCGACAGCAGGCTTGCATAAGATCCAAACAACACGAGGTGTACACCGTGTCCGAAATGAAAATCGCTCTAAGTCCGTACGACGATAAACGATACATTATACCCGGTTCTACCGAGACGTTGCCATGGGGGCATTATAAAATACAATTGTAAATATATATATATATATATATATATATATATATATATATATATATATATATATTACAATCTTCTTTATAATGAATCAATTGTATGATGAAACAAAGATGTTTATCTGGTTATTTATAATATTTACAGTCGTTTGAATCTGAATTCTTTAAACGAAATTGGACAATTCGTTGAATATAAGTTTATCAGATTTGATCTTTCTTCCTATTTTTATCCGACACTGTATACTTGTCGTAACTTTTTGTTGGATCAAATGGTTTCCATCTACTCACTGGAAAAATGTGTTTGTTCCTCTCGTACCATGATCTAAAATAACATAAAGGAGAATTATACAAAGTATTCTTTCAATCGTGATAAATACCTAAGTAAAATAAAATAACATGCCAACATTGTGATATTGCTTCATAAGTTTTATCATTTAGTATATTTACCTTAGTTACAATAAAATTGTAAAACGTCTAATGGTGCTGTAATATAAAATCCTCCTTGACATACATTAACTGATCTGCCATTACTGTTTTAAGGTAGCTGTCTCGTCAGGGCATGTATTAGATAAAGTTTTCGATTTCGGTTTTTATATCAAATTATATGATCAGCTTTGCAGTCGATTTTTTCTGTGGCTCCTTACCGACTATTTACTCTAGAAAATCGATCTCGAAAATCATAAATTTTGCATTACTTCATACAGACGGCCAAAAAAAGAAGGCTCTATCACGGTTTCAATCACATATTTTCGCATTTTTCGATTAGATGAAGTGAGAAAAAACATTGCTTTTTGTACATTAGATTTCGAAGAATCCGATGCAACCATAAAATATATAGTTTACCGGAGATTTCGCTGCTAATTTTTTAGTTTATTTTAGTGAAAATGCGGTAATCGAGCAGACGACATTTTTTGGTCGAGGTGAGGTTGGGAAGACTTGGTAACGCCGCTGGCTAATCACTGTAGTTGCAGGTTATGGGGCTCGTCTTTCTTAGCCGAATTGGATAGTGATTGACACCCCTGTCATGCGTTTTGAAACCCTTTCTCAGTAATTGTCAAAATTCAATCGAAAAGGAGATGTGAAAGGAGGAAATGTTATTTTGCCTTGCTTGTATTTTAGAATTGGTAGTAGAAATAATGGTACACGCATCGTTACAAAATTCGTTGAAATAAATTTATAAATAAATTACACACATTCTTTTCATAGTTTTATTATTATCGATATATTAACCCTCAAATAGCACATCTCGGTTGGGCCACCTCAAAAAGCACACTAGTGCGATTTGGGATTTCGACTGTCATATCTCAGTCATTTTTAATAAAAAAAAAGAAACAGTTATATAGTTTTTATGTAAAATTTCCCTGGCAATCGAGTAGTGCACTTTATTTTAGGAAAAAGAAATGATTTTTAGATGAAAAATTGAAATATATAAAGGAAGGTTTTTAAAAAGGTGACTTTTTCATCAAAAAATTGCTTTTTTATTTGCAAATAAAATTTAATTTTGACAAAGGGATTTTAAAGTCAAAAGACTATATTTTTAAGAAAAAAATACTATAAATGAATAAAAAAATATCTAGAATTTTTCACACCTTTCAAATTCGCATCTTTTCAAGTTCAGACAAGCACAGCTTGAAAGCAGACAGTCGATTGCGGTCTGCTTTTGTACTGCGTGACTCTCTAGGTTGTAAACAGAATTTAGGAGGTGGGGGGAATCCTCGGCGGCAGCCATTCGAAAAAAAAAGTGGTGCGAATTAGCACATGTGTGCTATTTGAGGGTTAATAAATAACGGATCATTCACGGGTTAATTGAAAGTCAGCTAAATAATCAATTGTTTCAATTTACGTTTACTTAAAACATTATTATCATCTACAAAAAGGAACGGATGAGCATTATAAATGCATAAATCGGCATATCCGCCCAGATTTACGTAACATTTTGACGTCTCAGCTCTTCCACGACTGCTTTTATTATTCTCTCGGCCTTCGTAACACGCGGTCGGCCTCCAATATCTTCTGCGAGAAGCATCTTCACCGCATGTTCGTTTCCATCGCTATACGCTTTCTGAAGTACGTCCAGTGAAAGACCAGCTTTCGCCATCTTCGCAATCATTCCTGCGGATACTCCTGGCTTCAGGCTTTGCAAAGCGGCTTTGTTTGTCTGTTCAACAACCATTTTTTCTTGCTCTTTCACGATATTTTTCGTGGTTTTGACCGCGACTTTGATTGCTTCGTCGTCAATACCAATGGTATTTATTAGCTGCCTCAAGATTCGAATATCATTTTGGGCGTCGTGTGCTCCTTCGATTGCGCTCGGCCCCAAAAAGTCCTGAGCCAGAACAGTCTGACTGAACTTTTTCTTCTCTTTTCTCCGCTCGACGAGGAGAGTTCGAAACATCGGCAGCGTATCCGCGAATCCTCTGACCACAGACATGAAATCGGTGAGTAATCCGAACTTACGCATAGTGCGCAGAATCATGGGTGCATCGAATCTGCAAATTATAGATAACTCAGGTAAATAAAAATGTAAACAGCGGACCTTCTGAATCGTTCATAGGGAGTCTTACCGGAATCCATTATGGGCTACCAAGATGATATTATCTCCGACATTTCTCAGGAATCCGATGAAATTGGCCAGGCCTACGCGCGGTGGGACGGTATCTAGCTGTTTGTCGTTCAAGTACATTTCACCGGCGCGTACTTGAAGGCCAGTCGTTGCAGCAGCACCAGGCGTCATGCTTTTCGGAACCATATATGCGTTGAAGGTTTTGGTTTCCGTAGCTGCAGAGATCTGAAAGAAGTACACATGCAGCGTGGCGAAAATGATGTGATCTATCAAATAATTCAGATAAAACTTACTTGACATATTTCAGCCGAATGAGAGAGACCACTCGTTTCCAAGTCGAATATTACGATTTCGCTCTCAGCCCAGTCACCTTTGTCATTGAAGAAAGTACAATTTTTATACGTAGACATTACAGAAACATTGTTCAAAATTTACTTGTACCTTCTTGATCTGGCTTATCCCATAGCAGCTCCGACACTCCTTCCAATCCGGAGTTCGATTCGTACGTGAGTCCTTCTCGTCTTTGGGCAGAAGCGTTTTTGGCGGATCTCTTTTTGGCGAGAAAAAGTCTTCTTCGTTTATAAGAAATCGTCTTTGATTTCTTCGCTTGTTCGAATCGCGCTTTATCTTTTTTCGCTCGAAACTTCGTTGTTTCCTTACCCGGAGAAAGGTCTAGATTTTTACATACTTGAGAAATGTATTGCGTACCAAGATTTTTTTGGCACACCGCTGCTGCTACTCTGAAGGCCATCGACTCGGAGGCGCCGTAAAATTGATTCTTGGGATGCTTGCTGCAGACGATACGGTTGAAGTTCTCATTCGCCTGGGAAGAACCGCAAGGAGCAAGCTTACTAGCGTTATTGGCGTACTTCGTGAATATGTTCGTCAGATTTGCCCGCAGCTCCGAATCCGTCAGCGGCTTTCCATCTGGAAGACCCTCGTGTACATAGTTTTCGTCCGTATGCGATCGGCACCAGTTTCCGCACTTATCGTGCTTTCCATACGCATGATCTACCACATTTTGCAGTGCTGTCTTCGTTGCGGATTCATTGCCTTTATTTTGATGAATCGCCCGAGAAAACGCCCGTCCGAAATAATCGATAAGAGCTTTCGGCATTTAAAGCGTACAGTGCACTTGTGAGGCCTTTTTTGACGTGGTTCAGATCGGACCATTTTTCAACTCTGTGAGAGGACTCTCGGCGTACTGCAGCGATCGACGAAGCATCGTCATCTGCGATTAGTACTGCGATTGCGACATTTGCTTCCGTTAAAAGATCATTTTTAGCGATTAGTTCGACGGCCATGTCCGGCTCCATAGCTTTCGCACTTCGATCAAAATTTAATCGGCAATCGTGGTCCGATGGTTCGTGACCCTTCTCGCACATTGTGCATTTTTTTGTGCGTGTAACGTACGACAGAACGAGTCCACTGTAATATCCTATCAGGGATCCATGACCTGGAGAGGACACAAGAGATAATCGTTCTCATCTAAATATATAATTTGATATCGTAATAAAAAATCATCGTGTAGTATAGCATCTTACCCGTGAGACTATTATAACAGTGGCCTGTGCCACGCTTTTGCCACCCTGCGTCGTAACTTGCCTTCAGAGGAACCATTCCACTCCAGTCGGTTGGCCAATCTCGCATTTCCTCGGTGTCGTTATGACTGAGCCCATCGAATCTACATGTATTGACTTCTTCAGACAAAGGTTCAAAGAAGAAACACAATCCACTGTCACGGTCGATTGTGATAAATACATATGTATATAAACAAAAAATTGATCCTGATATTTCCATAAACAGCGCTGATGCGATTCCATATCATCTGGCTGCAATCATTGTAACGCAATAGTTCTTCTATCTCTGCGTTATGTGTAAAATTCCTTTGCGGGCATCCTGTAGATTAATGAAATATGTTTTATTCTTTAACTTCTCCAATAAAAATTAGCATGTTAAACTTTTCGAAGCTTTCACATCAAAGCATAATTAATATTAGCAACACACTACGAAATCGTCAGAAAAATTCAGCTTTGAGGGAAGGTTCTCTCTGCATCATAGACGAAAGGACTGTCACCTAAAGAGCACGATGCAAACATGCATACTGAATAGAAGGATGCAAAATTAAACCAGAATGCTATAAAATGGCAAAAA